>OY796883.1:16716530-16858148 GCA_963680785.1 Diplosoma virens
AGACAACACTGTGGTTTAAATAAAACTTTTCATGACGATCTGTGTATTTTTCAAGGTTTGAGCATGAACTTTTGCTTAAAAAAGCAATAAAAACACTATTATAAAAATTTTTCAAATTGTAACTTTTATCTAACATTTCACCATCAAACAAACTTATAAATGATGAAAAAGAAAATTTTTTAGCAAATTGTGATAAATTTTTTTATAACTAAAGACAACAATACGTAAAGTCGAGAGAATTTTTTTAAATGAAAATCTAACAGACCAGTTGAACGCATAGAAATTGATATCCTCTACAATTTACATGCATAATAGATTAAGAAAGTTTAGGTTTATAAATCAAAATACACAAGTTGTGACTTTAAATTGAAAAATAAAAAAAAAATTTCTTGGCTTTTATTTTCGAAACAACAAACTTAGCTATTGAAACGTGAACAAAGTAAAATGTAGGTTTGTTTCGAAAAGTTTGCTTGTAAAAAAGCAAAATTAAATCATGTTGAAGGGTAATGTTTCTAATTTTTTGAGGCACAAATGGTTTCAACTAGTTAAAATTTGTGAGGTTGACTGATTTTTATCATAAAGTTAATTTAAAGCATCACATTTAGGTCACATGATGAATAAACAGTTGCTAAAAACAGATATTGATTTGTAAATCGAACAACTTTTAACGCCAAATTTGCTATTTTTCAATCAAGACGGTTACAACTTGAGAAAATCTTGTGAAATTTTGTAACGCTAAACACCTTTTTAATGCAAAGTAGATTGAAAACATTTAAGTTACAAGGTGAAAAAACTCTTTAAACTAAAACTTTGCGACTCTTTTTACTTTGGAAAGAAAAAACTAAGTAAAATGAGAACCGTGTAAAAGTCGAAATATTTGCTTCTGTGCAACAATTAAAGAGTTTGACAAAATTACAACATTTGTGCAATTAAGAAACCAATTGTGATAAAAATTTTGAGATTGAGTTGTTGCTATGTGTTAAAAATAGTAAAAATCTAACACAAAGTAGAATTTTTTAGGGTTTGGTTCTAAAAACTAAACTTCTGCAACGAAGAAACGTACACTTTTTAGAAATTTTTAGATTTTTTTAAGCTAGTGTTTCCGTAACTTTTAAGACACTTGGTAAAAAGGTCGGCCTTTCAAAAAGTTAAATTTTTTCACGTAGAAGGAATCTACTGTTTCCATACTAAAACCTTTACAATGTGCGATTCTTGAGAAAATTTTAAATAGTGATAATTTTAACACCTAACCGCAAAACCTCCGTGTGAAAAATGTATAAAATTATATTCGTGGATCAATTTTTAATATCGATTCATGAAGTTTTTGGTTAAAACATTTATTTGGGTTGAAGAAAAACTAAAATATTTTTGGTTAAACTAGTGCAATAATTGACCACAAAACGTTATTGTGGAAAATGAAATTTAAAAGTTTAATTTTTAATATCCGTAGACGTTTTCTTTGACATCGTCTAGTTTTTCTTAGAGGTTAGCGACGCTCAAGATAAAAGAGTGAATTTGTTGGTTTCTTTATTTGTGTTTGTTACCCCAAGCAAAAACGTGTCCTGAAAGCAAAATTTTTAGCTATTTTTTAAAAATCCTGATTTTTCAAAGGTTTATTTTCAGATTTCGAGCTAGTCAATAAATTTATTAAATAATTTCAGTTTGGTGGTAGACATAAGAACTATCTGTGATAGGACTTGATAGAATAAATCTTAATATATTTTCAAAAAACAACTGACTTTTCTTGGAATCGATCTTACTTACGTTGGCCTTATTTGATTTCAAATTTTATGTTAATTTTAGAAAATTTAGTTGGTAAAATGAATTAAAATGCTCAGTTTTATGATGAATTTCTTTAGTAAAAGTGAAAAAATGTAAAACTTTTTAACATAAACGGTTGCAATTAATTGGGGATCAAACTAAGCGGTGTTTTGAAATCAAAGTTTTTGGGTCAAGCTTGTAATAAATTTTCCTTTCTACAGAAAATTGTTAAAAACTGTAAAAATCGAGGTGCATCATAGAAATTTTCGCTTACTCTATTTTTACTCTGGAAATTAAGGTAACCAGATTTTCAAACTCCGATCATGAATACGTCAGGAAACGCAATACGCTATGAGCAGGATACGGTCAGCTTCTGTGTAAGAGACGCAATTATCAAAAGCATATGGTCACGCTTACAGAGATTACGGGTAGCTTTCTTATTATTAAAAGTTTATAAAACGACCAAAAGATTAAACGTAGTTGGAACTGAATTCATTTTTGAAACAATTAAAATGTAACACTAGAAATTAAATTCATACAACATAAAAATAATAACTATGTTTGAATTCGGTTTACTAAAGAAGAAAGACGAATTTTTTTTATTATGAAACATCTGTTTATTGAACACAAATATCCTATCAATAAAAATTTTTGTTTAAAACTTTTAACGATTACTTTGACTGCGAATAAAAATCAAGGTTGTCAAGAAAAAATTGAGGTTAAGTATAACAAAAATCAAGACTGCTTAGACAAAAAGTTTTAAAATTGAATAAAGGTACCTAAAAGTCAAGCTTTCTTAGGGAAAAATCGAATGCGGGTATCTAAAAATCAAGGTTGCCAAGAAAAAATTGAGATTGGGTATAACAAAAATCAAGACTGCTTAGATAAAAATTGAATAAAGGTACCTAAAAATCAAGCTTTCTTAGGGAAAAATTAAATGTAGGTATCTAAAAATCAAGGTTGTCAAGAAAAAATTAAGCAAAGGTATAACAAAAACCAAGGTTACCAAGAAAAAAATTAAGCATAGATATAACAAAATCAAGTTTGTCTAGAAAAAAAATTAAAGGTAGGTGCAACAAAACTAAGGTTGTTAAGAAAAATTAAACAAAGGTATGACAACAAGCAAGCTTGTTTAGAAAAAAATTGAGGTTAGGTATGACAAAAATCAAGGTTACCAAGAAAAAATTAAGCAAAGGTACTGTATAACAAAATCAAGATTGTTAAGAAAAATTAAACAAAGGTATGACAAAAATCAAGGTTGCCAAGAAAAAATTAAATAAAGGTATAAGGAAAATTGAGAATGTCAAGAAAAAAATTGAAATTAGGTATAACAAAAACAAGACAGTTTAGAAAAAATGGAAGATAAGTATAATAAAAATCGAGGTTATCAAGAAAAATTAAGCAAAGGTATAACAAAATCAAGTTTGTCTAGAAGAAATTGAGGTTAGGTATGAAAAAAACCAAGGTTACCAAGAAAAATTAAACAAAGTTATTACAAAAATCAAGGTTATTTAGAAAGAAATTGAGTTTAGGTATGACAAAAATTAAGATTGTTAAGAAAAATTAAAGATAGGTGTGACAAAAATCGAGGTTGCCAAGAAAAAATTAAACAAAGTTATGAGAAAAATCAAGGTTACCAAGTAAAAATTAAACGTAGATATAGCAAAATCAAGATTGCCGAGGAAAAAAAAATTGAAGATAGTTATAAAAAATTAAGTTTTTCAAGAAAAGTTAAACAAAAGTATAACAAAATCGAGGTTGTTAAGAAAAAATTGAAGATAATTATAACAAAAACCAAGGTTGTTTAGAAAAAAATTGAAGGTGGGTGCAACAAAAATCAAGTTTGTCTCGAAGAAATTGAGGTTAGATATGACAAAAATCAAGGTTACCAAGAAAAATTGAAGGTAGATATGACAAAAATCAAGGTTGCCTAGGAAAAATTAAGCAAAGGTTTGACAAAAAACAAGGTTGTTTAGAAAAAAAATTAAGCGAAGGTATAACAAAAATCAAGTTTCTTTAGAAGAAATTGAGGTTAGGAATGACAAAAATCAAGGTTACCAAGAAAAATTAAACAAAGGTATGACAAAAACCATGATTGTTAAGAAAAATTAAACACCGGTATGACAAAAAAATCAAGGTTGACAAGAAAAATTAAGGTGAGGTATAACAAAAATCAAGGTTGTCAAGAAAAAATTGAAGATAAATATCTAAAAATCGCGGTTGACTAAGAAAATGTTTGAAGAATTAAACAAATGTGTGACAAAAATCAAGGTTGACTAAAGAAAAACTTTTAAAATTTCAACAAAGATATAATAAAAATCATGGTTGACAAGGAAAAATTTTGAAAAATTCAACAAGGGTGTAACAAAAATCAAGCTTGTATAGGAGAAAATTGAAGATAGGAATGACGAAAATCAAGATAAACTTTTAAAAATTCAACAAAAGTATAATAAAAATGATGGTTGACAAAGAAAATTTTGGAAAAATTCAACAAGGGTATAGCAAAAATCAAACTTGTTTAGAAAAAAAATTAAAATAGGTATCTAAAAATCACGGTTGACTAATAAAATGTTTGAAGAATTAAACAAATGTGTAACAAAAATCAAGGTTGTCTAAAGAAAAACTTTTAAAATTTCAACAAAGTTATAATAAAAATCGAATTTGTCTAGAAAAAATTGAAGATAGTTGTAACAAAAACCAAGGTTGTGTAAGAAAAATTTTTGAAAAATTGAGCAAAAGTATAACAAAAATCAAGCTCGCCTATAAAAAATTTGAAGATAGTTATAAAAAATTAAGATTGATTAGAAAAAACTAAACAAAGTTATAATAAAAATCAAGGTTTTTTTAGAAAAAAGTTTTAAAATTGAATAAAAGTATCGAAAAACCAAAGTTTTTTAGGGAAAAAACGAGAAATTAAACATAAATATAACAAAAATCAAGACAAAGTTTGCAATGCACAAAGAAACCTATACAAACAATCCCAGTAAAAACCCAGGGAATTCCCCATGGGAAAATTGTGTATTGACCTGATGTGTCCAAACTTACCCTTTTCAGAACATATTTTGATAGGTTTTTTTTTCTATGGAGTGCTTAAAAAACAGGAAAAACTTTGTTTTATTGCTTTAAAATCTTGCAGAATGTTTTGAAATAACCTTATGTTTTGAAGTATTGGACCAGAAACGAACTCAGGACTACTGCTGTTCTTAGGGTTTGGTTTAATATTATCTTGGGTAGGAGTCAAACTTAGGACCACCGTCTCTCTTAGGCTTAGAGATTGTATTGTCTTGGTAGGAATCCAACTCAGGACCACTGTTTCTCTTAGCATTAAGATTTCTTTTATCTTGGTTGAGAATCAAACTCAGGACTACTAATTTTCTTATGTTTAGGATTTATATTGTCTTGAACAAGAAACGAACTCAAGACCACTGACTTTCTTAAGTTTAAGGATTATACTATCTTGGGTAGGAATCCAATTCGAGACCGCTGACTTTCTTAAGATTTAAATTTATACTGTCTTGGGTGGGAATCTAACTCAGGACTTCTGCCTTTCTTAAGATTTAAATATATATTATCTAGGGAAGGAATCCAATTCAGGCCTATTAATTTTCTTAAGGTTAGAGTTTATACTGTCTTGGATGGGAATCTAACTCAGGACCTTTCTTAGGATTAGGATTTACAACTTCGCTGTCTTGGTTGGGGATCAAACTCAAGACTACTGGTTTTCTTAGGGTTAGGATTTACAGCTTCGCTGTCTTGGTTGGGGATCAAACTCAAGACTTCTGTCTTTCTTAAAGTTTGGTTTTATATTATCTAGGGAAGGAATCCAACTCAGGACTACTAATTTTCTTAGGGTTAGGATTTATATTGTCTTGGGTAGGAATCGAGCTCAGGACCTTTGTTAGGATTAGGATTTCTACTGTCTTGGGTGGGAGTCAAACTCAGGACTACTGTCTGTCTTAGGTTTAGTTTTAATATTGTCTTGGTTAAGAATTGAACTCAGGATTATCGTCTTTCTTAGGAATAGGAATAAGAATAGAAATAGGATTAGGAATAGGAATAAGATTATGAATAGGAGTAGGATTAGGAATAGGAGTAAGATTAGGAATAGGAGTAGGATTAGGAATAGGAGTAGGATTAGAAATAGGAGTAGGATTAGAAATAGGAGTAGGATTAGGAGTAGGAGTAGGATTACAAATAGGAGTAGGATTAGGAATAAGACTAGGATTAGGAATAGGAGTAGGATTAGGAATAAGACTAGGAGTAGGAATAGGATTAGGAATAGGAGTAGGAATAGGAGTAGGAATAGGAGTAGGAATAGGAGTAGGAATAGGAGTAGGAATAGGAGTAGGAATAGGATTAGGATTAGGATTAGGATTAGGATTAGGATTAGAATTAGGATTTAAAAAAGAATTAGGATTCGAAATAGGATTCGGAATAGGATTCGGATCCGTCACTGCTCTTTAGCGCCACCCTCCGCCACCGCGCCACTGATGACGTCATATGCGCCACTGCGCCACCTGCTCTCTAGCGCCCCTAGCGGAAACACCAACCAAATGGATCATTACCTACTACTGGTGTCTTTTAAATGCTGGAGCAAATGCAGTTTATAAGATGTCACATGCAGGTGTTTTCTTACCACTCGCCAAACGGTTGTTGAAGACATCTGAAGTTCACGACTAGCTCTTCTGATTGACTTCCTAGGACTCCGATGGAAGATGTTTTGAATTCTTTAAATCGTTTCAGTTGAAGGTGATCGGGCAATAATTCTTTTCCGGGAGCACAAACATCCCTCCTCCTTAAATTTTGCGTGCCATTTCTGTATGGTACGTCGGTCTGGTGGCAATTTTGAATTTTGTAGCCAAGGAATTGTAATCTACATACTTTTAATCTATCAAAAATCCAAATTTTTTTTTCTGCTCAAAAAATTCTCATTCAGCTCTTTACAGTTCAATTATATTTATTTTTCAATATATTTGCAAATCAATCATATTAATTTTTGGGTACATTTGCAAACGCTATGTATGAAACAGATTGGTTTGTTTATCATCTTAAAAAGTCGCTAAAAAAAGCTTTGCCATGACAACTAACATGGAGTGCTCCTTGATCGCTCCAAGAGCTGAGTGATAACATTTTTATGAGCAAAGAAAAAAGTTTTAAATTTTTGATCGGTTGAAAATATGTAGATTACAATTCCTTGGGTACAAAATTGAAAATTGCTGTCTGGTGGCTGCTTTGAAAATTCTGTCCAAAATTTACGTTGAACACATGTCCACGAGTTGTTTTTATTAAATTCGAAAACACAAAACGCTTTCTCCTTTCCAGTAACAAGCATTTTAAGCAAATAAGAGACAAGTTGATGGAAATGATATTTTACGCAAAAAGCTGAAGTTTTTATTGTGACACAACAATGGTTTGGCAAAACAAAAAAATTGGAAATTTTACCTATCCAACGAAACCAATTTTATTCTGCTTCTTTTGCCAATTACCGAGATATAAAATTTTCTAAATTGACATATTGAGATGAAACACCCCGTATATTGTATAAATAGCTAGTTTTTTATTGTTTTTTATTGCATTGCTTTTTTCAAGAAAGAAATTTTAGTTGAGATACTCAATTGTTTTTTATCAAGTAAATAAGATAATAATAAATAACAGTAATTAAAATTAAATAATTATCAAATAAAATTTATGTATTGCCTAACTAAATCGAATAGCTTAAAATAATAAATGGTATTGTAGTGCTGTCTTCATCACTTTTTAGATGATATAAGCTTTCTTTTACCCAAAATTAAATATCTAAAACTTGGCCATAGTCAAAACAGCTCCAATTAGCTGCATTAAAAAAAAAAAATTTCTGAAACTTTTAAAGTCAGACAAATATTTTTTCGTTCAAACTCAACTGATTTCAACGAAATGTTAAATCCCAAACCACTGAAAGAAGAATAGCACGTAACACGCTTCCGCTAGTGTCTTTTGAATGACGTTTTGAACTGTGCAATACCCGAATTAATGACTAAGACAAAGTGCACATTAAGTTCTTGTGATTGTTATGACATATTATGCTTCTTATCATCGAGAGTCAATATGTTTTTTAAGATTAGTAGTTAATTGAATCGAGCCTTGGTTAAGTTTATTGCGACTTTTGATACTCTGCAACTTTATGCATAGATGATACACATAGGTCAGTTTTCAATTCCCTCATTTCCTCTTTCTAATTCGATTGCATTGAAATGAATAAAAAAATAAATAAATATCGAACTATGTACAAATAAAAATCTATCTGCGCCTTCCCCACCCTAACGACACATAATTTCTAATGACTTTGCTTTACGTTTTATAAGTTTTTTATGAAAATACTTCTTTGTAACGAAAGTACTTCCAAGGCTCAAAATAAGGCTTTAACTGAAAGTGCAAGGTTATCGATATAAAAGGTCAAAATCTTGTGGTATTTCATTTAGTTTATCCTTATAAGAAAACAAACATACGTAAGAGAAATCAATCAAACTATTAACAATCAAGACCCTAATACGTCTTTGCGTAGACTGTAATTAAAATATCATGAAAACTTTTGTCAGATTGTAGAGTTGTTGTAACTTGTAACAATAACCTCAAATTAGCAATGCTTCGTCAAATTTACAAGTTATTCTCAAAAGAAAAAAACTGTTGAAAAAAATTTCTTCAATAGTCTTTCGGTTCAACGTGAACAAATATCAAAAAAAGTTTTATGGAAAAAATAGTTGATTAATATACAACTGTTTTTACAGATTATCTCAGAACAGTTTTAAATTGAGTCAGTTTTTTTCTGGGTCAATTTTGGGTTACTGATTAGTTTGAGCTTGAGTTTTAAAAACAAATGCGAACCTGATTTGACTCAAATTTAATACATACTCGTATGCATCGTAATTTAATTTTTTAGATCTAATTTGGGTCATATTTGCCCAGATATATACTTTTACTTTCCTCTTACACAAAAGCGCAAGTCAAAGCAATCTAAAACTATTATCTGGTGCAGATACAGCTACATATTTGTCGAAATTGTCAATACACTCACAATATTTTAAACAATCACCATCAAAAGGAGTATTAGATTTGGTTAAAATAACAATTATGAAGCCTAGGTTGTAAATTATGAGGACAAGAAAAAACATAACAGGAGGGGTTGATTGGAAAAGAAAACTGAGACGCTTTGTGTAAGATTCATTAATTGAGAAATTTTGTGCAGGCGGAGCACTAATAGCTGCTTAATTTCTAGCGTTTATGGCATTATGGTATTTTTTAGGAGCAGCTACAACCTCATAACACTTTATTTTAATTCGGAACACTTTGATATTGCAAACTTAGCATGAAGATTATGCTTTCATTTAACAAGGAAACGCAGACATTATAAACAAAAGTGTTAAAATACGTATAACAGCCCAATCGGAAAATTTTCTGTACTTTTATGCGGCCATTTATGATTACTTAGCCATATATTTGCAATTACATCGGTGCCGGCATACATAGAAAAACAAGGCGTAATTGTAGATGGCCATGTTTGCAATGCGGTATTTATTTACTTGATTTTTTTTAACTCAATAGCCATCTACAATTAAACATGTGCCGCTGCCGATCAAATGTTGATTAATCTATATTTATCATTAAAAGTTTATACATGGCGGAAAAATACATATGATTCATCAAAAACAGTCATAAATATCATCGCATTAAACAGTTCTTTGTTTTGTAAAACCCACAAATGAAAAATTGCGCTGTCTGTTTCAATTTTGAACTTTCTTACTCAAATTAACATCAACTTGAATATTCTATCAACAAACACTATTAAAACTGGAAACTTTGCATTTTAACTGCTTTCATCATTCAGACATATTTCTATATTTGATTTGGGCAAGCGGAAGAGGCTTGTCCTTTCCTGATTGGGTTCAGCAAACTCGATGATGTCATCGATGCAATTGTCAGCTAGTTCATGGAACTTGGCGGTATGCTTAACGCAAAGAAATAGGTTGTTTATCTATATTGTTTTCATTGAAACCTGCAGTCAAACCTGATAAAATGTAAACGTTTGTATAAGCATTTGTAAAAACTACAATTATTTTTGGTTCGCTATGACTTTATATCCGACCATCTCTATTTGGATGCAATCATTTTTAAGTATATTTGTTTATCCCGAAAAAGGTATCAACGGCTATGATGCCGTGCTTTTTCTTTAATTTGTTAGTGTTCACGTTAATTTTTAATCTTACTTTCAAATTTTTCTTGCTTATCATATGAGTAAAATGGTCCCATTGACCCACGACCGGATTTCTTTGTCTATCAGGTCTTTTTTGCACGTGACCTGTTGTGCATCCGAACACAACAGCATTTACATATGACTTGAATAAAACTTTACTTTTTTTTCTTAAAAGATGCAACAACTGTGACACTTATTCTCAAAAGTTTGTTTTTATCTTGATCGCATGCCATAACGCAGCGTTTCTCAAACCATGGGTCGCCAAGACTAGGCGGAGAGGTCGCGACCTAAATGTGAGTCGCCAAGACTACACAGATGGGTCGCAAAAGCTTGTAAATTACTGCACGTAAGAGAGAAAATTTGTGCACACAAGATTTTAAAAATGAAGAATTTTTTTAAGACAAGATTGGATTTTAAGACAAGATAACAAAATCAAGAAATCAGAGTCAGATTTAAAATGAAGACCTTTTTTTTAGAGATCACTACGGTTTTGAGAGGAAAATCAAGAAGTCACATTCAAGATGAAGACATTTTTTTTATAGAGATCAATACGTAACAAATTTCTGTTCACACATATACAGCTAAAAATTAGACGACCATTGTTGGCTTACATAACAATTTTGTTTTGTTTCAATATGCGCTCACTCAAATTTATTTGGGTCGCAGTCATACTTGTAGATCGTTGTTTTTAGGAATTTTGGATGGCAGAAAAAAAGGTTTGAGAAAGGCTGCCATAACGTTTATTGTTATGTTGCTTTTTTTTTTCTGTTCTGCCTTCTACTACTTACAAATTTTTCTATTTCAATATATTTTTTATGGTGGAACTGAAATAAAAGATACTGATATGCTATGGGTCATCATAGCCAATCATTCATGTTTATGTAACATTGATGTAGATCAGGGATTCTTAAACTTTTTGAGAAGCTCCCCCCTTTTATCACGCAAACAAAACTTGCGCCCCCTTGATGATACCAACGAAACTCAAGCCCTATCATATAAAAAAATCTAACCGCATTCCACAGAACAACAATGACTAAATTTTGTTGTTAAGACTGTAAGTTCGCCTTTAAATTTAATTTATTTTTTGTGGAGGGCAATATCTAGTTTTGAAACGGAAGCTGCTGAGATTGTTTTGCAATCGGCCCTTTGTTGAAGCTTTAAGTTGGTAATCGGTTATTGTTTGTAAAAAAGTCATTATCTTTTGTTCGGGATCAGACCGCTGAAATTTATTTAGAAATCGTGCCATTTTTTCGTTGAAGTCCCGTTGTGTTAGCTTTATATTTTATTGTGGTGCTTTGCAAATTAACCCTTAAAGCACCGCTGACTCGTTTTGCGACTATGCAGCAAAACCGCAAACAAAGCGAAATTTGCTTTTTTTTACAAATTAAGTTTTTCAATAAATAATTGCGCTTTTTTTGTTTAGAGAAGCTAATTAATTTGTATATCATTAAAAAGATAATTTTTTCTTGATTAAAATGATATAAAATTTGTTTAAATGCGATAAAAATTAGTGAGTAATCGATAAAAATATTAAGCATAATTCTTCAGAAAAAAACGCTTATTTTTGATTTAGTGCCATATAGTGCGGTTATAAAGTTCAAACTTTTTAGTCGCTATTTGTAGTAAAACTCTTAATCTTTAAACCTAATTTAAATCCCTTGAAAAAAAATTTTTCAAAACTATCTTATTTCAAAATTTATCATAATTATCAACATCGCACCATGTATTATCAACAACAACATGTGCGTGCTCGCGCTGAGACGTAAGACAAATGGAGTCACTCGCTCGCTCTCACTGTGAGGTCGACTGTTTTTATCAGGGCGCGTGAAACCAAACAGTTCTTCTCTCTTTTATTTGTTTGTCTTCTAATCTTTCTAGTGACATTCACGCACTGGCTACATTCTCGCTCTCGCAACATTCATGCATCACGCAAAACTGTTATATTTCTGGAATGACACCGGTTTCGCGTCGCTAATCAACTATCGTTGATTCCGGTCTTCTAAGGGTTAATTAGTAGGCTAAGCATTGTTTGCAAGACTGCAAAATGCAATGACATCAAATTTTTCGTTCTCCTTTTCATCATTGTTAATCGCCACGGCCGCGTGCACGTCACTGATATTTAAAATTCTTTATTGTCATTTGCCACATGCTTAATTGTGACGTCTACTATACAATGGTTTGTTAGTTTGCCTCTATAACTTTAGAGAGCAGAGATAGACACTTGTTCAGATCAAGTCCTTTACAAAGGCCTTTACATTATTTTGTAGAGAGCATTCAAGTCGTTTGGATCGCCTGGTTAAAGTCTTTTGCGGTTAATTAAAGTTATGCCGGTATTATAGATTCAAATTTTTGGTTGAATTAGAGAAAATTTTTATCAAAAATCCTTCGTTCTGTGAACCTGTGATTTGACCGATTCCATTTGAATAAATGTTATTGCGTATTGCGTTTGATTAATGTATATTGTCGGCAGCGTGGTCGAGTGGTTAAAGCGCCGTACTTATCATCAACATGGTCTAGGTTCAAAAACCACTCCCGCCATGCTGTGGTGTCCTTGGGAAAGACACTTTACGGCACTTTCTCCTGCTTGGTGGTCTGGACAAGCAGTTCTAAATTACAATGAAATCTCTATTAAATTACAAGCGGACAGCAATATCTTGGCATCTCTGGTAGCAGGTCGGAGTAATTGCTTACCCTATGTATTAGCGCCTCCATCGCTTTCCTGCGAGTCAGGAGGATAAATATAGAGAATATAAAAAAATAAAAAATAAAATATTATAATTTCAAATTGTGATTTGTTAAATTATAGTTTTGTTTTTTTTATTTTAATCTCTATATTTATCCTCCTGGCTCGCAGGAAAGCAACGAAGGCACTAATACATAGGCTGCGCAATATTCAGCTGTTCAGTAGGTCAAAGTTGGGGCACCTTTAGATTGTTTTAGCACCAGCCGACTCGAAATTCACCAGATCAGGAGAAGAGCGCTTATAGTCGCAATCCCAAAGCCAATAAAGTCTGTAATGGACCCAAAGGGTTATCGGCCGACATCTCTGCTCTGCGTTTTTTAAAAGATTACCGAAAGGCTTATTTACGACCATGTTGAGCCAATTATTGATCCACCGCTCCCTAAAAAGCAGGCTGGATTTCAACGCGGAAAGCCAACCGTGAATCAAGTCGTTCTGTTGACACAGAAAATGAGGGGTTCTTTCCATGCAAAAAAAAGGCTGGTGCCCTATTTCTTAAATGGACAGAGGCATGTGACACTGCCTGGCGCCTTGAACTTACCTGTAAGCTGCTGATGCTTCTTCCGGATAAGCACATAACCAGAATTATTATGTATCTTGTTTGAAAACGAAATTACATCCTTACTACCGGTGAATGCAAGCAAAGCAGGCTACTACGCCTGAAATATGACATTTCAACAAAAGCCATACCTATTATCAAAAAATCAGTAGCAGCATCATTAACCGAAAAGCAACAATTAAGTCTTATGAAGTAGAAAAGCAAAAAAAACATTTACTCAATACGATCGATTACATGCCTAAAAGTCAAATTTACCAAAATAAATCGAACTTTTGAAATGTTCTTCTTATAAAAAATCTATAAAATATTACAGTCAATTGTAAAACGTTTTATTACATTCAAAAAATTACCCCCTTGAAAATACAAAATCCCCCTAGTGGGAATTCCCCTCGGTTGAAAACCTCTGATTTAAGCTTAGTTTTTGAATATGTAATAAACAATCATTTTTGCGACATCAATAAACAAAATCATGCTTAGCAAAGAAACGTTATTGATGAACATAAAGTCTACAAAAAGACTTTTTATTAAATAATTTTACGTTTTGAATTAGTTCTTTAGTTTTGTAATAGTTTTTATTGTGTTTTTACAACTGCGCTAACTTGTTAAAATGCATCATTGCTTTAAGTTTTTCATTACTTTATTCAATATAATTTATTTCTCTAGCTTTGGGATATGTCCATCGTACCGTCAATCACAGCCAACATTTCGTGAGTCCGCAAGGAGTTTATACTAATCGTATTGAATCCTTGTAGGTTCAGTGTAAGTGTAAGTTAAAAAAATGCAGGGTACAAGTTGGACATTTATACGGTCGTGTCTAATTCAAAGAAAAAGCAATTGGAGTGAGAGTAAAAAGAAACAAAACTAGTGGCTCTAAGAGATAAAAAGAGAAAAAAGCACCGTTTAAGTTTGTTCTTGCGAGCCCAAAGTCGGCCCAAAATTTTGAAAATTTTTTAAAATTTGTGAGATGCTCAAAAAAACTTAGTTTCTTTGGAACCAACTACTTTTTCTCAGAAACTAAGCTTGTATTTCCCTAAAACTAACTCTCACTCCAATCGGTTTTTCTTCGAATTAGACACGAACTATTTATACCAATGTACTTGGATGAATTTATGTGGCGCAAAAAGCACAGTAAAGAGCGAGTATTGGCTGATTTATTTCAAATGATTGAAAGACAATACCTGTTATAAATATTTAAATAATTTTGTAAACCTAGTTGGCTCGAAGCAGTGCTTCTTTAAGGCCCGTTTCCACAGCGAGCGTAGAATGAAGCATTTATTGTGTGCTTTTTTAACTTTATTACTTCTTTCTGCGCTTAAGCAGTAAGCGAAGCAAACACAATCAATAAAAAAAACAAAGAATATTCCATTCACGCTCGTATTGAAAACGAACTTTTTGCCTAATTTGAAGGCCAACACCTCTTGGTGTAGTAAAATTTAAATTTGCAAACTTGTGTTTATGTGCCTCAATTCGGGAAAAACCTCAAAAACTGTTTTGCAATTCTTTCGTACATTGAAAAAATGAAAAGGTAAAAGGTTTAACTTTATCGATAGTCTGTTTGAACTTTTTTATTTAATTTGTTGAACATTGTTGAACTTTTAAACATGATTTTTAATTGTTTATCAAGATAGATATCTGATATTTCTAGCCGCTTGTTCGACCACTAAACAAAAGAAAATGCCTTAAAGAGACTGCTTTGGAGCACAAAAAAAATGGTGCGGGTCAACTTTAAACCACAACTATGTCGACTGCGTTCGCCATCAATACCTATTCATTCTACAAGCCGCTGACGAACTTGAGCTACTAAAAAGTTTAAAACATTAAAGAAAACATTATATTTTTTAAATAATTTTATACAAAATCAAATTGTACAACTTAAGACCCTGGTTTAAGTGTACCTTAGACATATGAAAATAATAATTAAAAACTGTTTTGGAAGCATATCGCTGTTTTTAAGGTTTAACTCATGATAAAAACGAGCCAATGATAGCTTGTGCAGAATCGGCCACCACAAAAAGATTAACTTTTGTTGAATAATTATACAAAATCAATTCTTACAATTTAAAACTACTGTATATTTTAATAGTGTTTTAGTTATGGGAAAATAATATTTAAGAAGTGTTTCAAAAGCAAATGGCTGATTTTTAAACATAAATTCATAATACAAACCTGCGAATGATAATAACCTGTGCAGAATCGGCAGTTACGAAATATTTTGATTTTATTAAATGATTTTAAAAATTAATATTTACAACTTGAAAGTATACATAATTTAAGAATGTATAAGGCATGTTTAAACATAAACAATTGCTTTTGAAAATAAATCATCATTGAAACCTGAGATACAGTTTGTGCGGAATCGGCCCCTCCCATTGCTTGTTGCTGTCTTGATAAAAAACGAGTTATAATTGTTACGGCTAATCCGCTAATTTGGTGGTCCCTTTTTTAATTCCAATAAAATTATTTACATCCGGGTCACGTACATAATTTCAATCAGCGTTCGTAACTGATTGCTGTATTTTTGGAACCACATGCTTGTGACAGGACCAAATGGTAATCAAAGGTAATCAATAATTTAACTTTTGGATTTTTTTTGTATAGATCGGTCTACCTTTTTGTTAAATCGCTACTTGAGTAGCCTTTGGTAACTGGAATAATTTGTGTACAGTATATAATTAATTTCTGTGATTTTACTGCCTTTTATTTCAAATTATATTTTCTCCCTGGTGGATCAGGTGGCTGGTGTATCTAGGGAGAGCTAGTAGGCTACTTTAGTGCGCATTTACTGCCCGACCTATCGCTTATTCTTATAGAATTCTACGGGCTGTTGACTTGCTCGTATACTGCATTTAACAAAAAGTGGTTTGGTCTAGTATAAGTTAGGCCGTACTGTCTTTAGGCGCCTGTGTTGGGCCCAGTGTATGTTTTGTCTTTGTACTTAATTCTTGTTACTAGTTACTACTAGTTTGTTGTGTTTTCTTCTCTTGTCATCATGCTTGGCTCTTCAGAGCTTAAGCCAGCTTCAGCTGGTGACTTTGATAAACGTGAACTTGATTTGGCTCGTAGGGAGTTAGAACTTGAACGTCGTGAATTAGAACACTTAAGAAAGTACCAATTAGGCTCTTCTCATAAAGTTGAGACAGCTCCTGCATGCTCTAATGCTACATCCTTGTTTACGTTAAGTGCTACCAATTCTTCTCCTTCTGTAGATCAGAAATTAGTCTCTGACTTATGTGTTAATGAAAATCCCTTTTCTAAGGACATGCATAATCCCTTTTCATCAAACAGTTTTGCCAATCCTTACCAACTGCCATTTCAGCAGTTGGGGCCTGCCCCTAATCCATTCGCTACACTTGAGAACAGGCATAAATGTGGAAGACCCATGTATCATCCACCAGCACCTGCTGCAATGAATGACCAGCCAAGGGTTTCTGAGCTGATAGATGCCCTTAGCATTATGACTAATTCTATTAACCGATCACAAACTAGAACTGTGCGAGGTGATGATCTTTTTTATGGTGACCCTATAGATTATAGACGTTTTATTCGTTACTTTGAAACATACACTATTAGGGGTGTACATGACTCAGCCACTCGGCTAAATTTACTAATCTCTTCTTGCGCTGGTGAAGCCAAGGAATCCATTGTCAACTGTATTATGTGTGATTCCCCTGATGTGGGGTATTGGAAGGCACGCCATATCCTGGAAGAAAATTTTGGACAAATTGGCGGCATAATAAACGCGTATGTAAAAAAGCTTATAGAGGGCCCTCCTATAAAGAACAACGACTCAGAGGGCATTCTTAAATTTGCGAGAGACCTCTATAATTGTGAGCTTACTTGTGGTAGCAGACCAGAGTCTGGTCTCGATTCACAACATGTGGTTGGCAAAGTTTTTGCTCGTCTGCCTAAATCTCTTCAAGAAAAATTCATTACGTCTGTGTCTTTTCAGTTGGAAAACGGACATCCAATCACCTTTTCACAGCTTTCCCAGTTCATGCAAAAACAGTCTCATGTTGAAAGAAGTTTTTTAAACCAAATTGTAAAGAGTAAAGACCCTAACACTACCAAATTCAATTTTTCTAAAAAGTCCTGTAATAAGCCTGCCATTCATTCCACATAAATTTCAATTGCCCCATCCCCCGTAGTTGAATCTGCTTTAGTAAAAACAAATCAATTTAAAGAAGTAGATAGTAAACGTAAGTCTTGTCCTATGTGTGTTCATCCATTGTGGAAATGTCTTAAGTTCCAAAATGCTACCGAAAAGCAAAAATGGAATACGGTGTGGAAAAGTGGATGTTGCATTAATTGTCTTGGTGACCACTTGGTGCGACATTGTCAATCTCCCCAAAGGTGTAAAATGTGTCAAGACAAACACCACACCTTGTTACATCATAGAGAACACAATCTCGAAGCATCTACCTCTGCTAACAATAAGAATAGTGGTAGTGATAATGGGGCCGGTGTAGATAATCCAGTGAAGGTTTTGCCCAATTGTGTACAAATTGAAAATCATGTTAACCAAGTAAACTCTAATGATCAATTACTAGTTAAGTCCTCAAGTAGTCAAGTTACCCAGGATAGTAAATTAAATGTTAGATTGAAAGTTGTACCAGTCACTGTTTGGTCTTCTTGTAGTGATCGATGCCTTAACACTTATGCCTTTTTAGATGAGGGTTCTAATGCCACTCTTTGCACTGAAAGTTTAGTAAAGGATTTAGGCTTGATAGGACATAAAGTGGAGTATTCTATTTCCACTGTCTGTGAGACCAAACAACAACTTGGGGTAAAGGTCTCATTACGTTTTCGTGGAATAAATGAACTTGCAATTTTTGAGGCTCCTGATGTGCTGGCAGTCCCTCACCTGCCTGACTTAAAGGGCAGCATTCCATCTAATGCAGATACTAAACACTTTGCTCATCTGCATGGCTTGAACTTTCCTGACTTAGGGCACAAAAGAGTTGATATCTTAATTGGTGCAGATGTCATAAAAGCCCACTTAGCTGATCAGACCAGGTCAGGTCTTGACAATGAACCTGTTGGTATACATACACCACTTGGGTGGAGTATTGTTGGGCCCACTCTAGCAGCCACTGGAACTGTTGGTCCCACTTCTTTGGTTGTCAATTTTGTCAGGGTTGACAATGATACTTTACATAAGCAATTAATGGAAATGTTTAGACATGACTTTCAAACTGATAATGGTGCGACAGGGCTATCTGTTGAAGATAAAGAAGCACTTGCTTCTATGCGTAGCTCTATTAAATTAAACGATGGACATTATACTGTATCCCTCCCATGGAAGCACAGTAATGTTACTTTACCAAATAACCGGCAAGTGGCTTTAAGGCGTATTACACATTTGCAAAAACGTTTCTTAAAGGATTTTAATTTCTATAAGCTGTATGAGGCTAAAATGAAAGAGTATGTGATTAATGGTTATGCTCGTAAAATTCCAGATGGCAATTTGCAACCAGGATCTAAAACGTGGTATCTTCCCCACCATGCAACTGGAAACAAATTTAGGATCGTGTTTGACTGTGGGGCTAGCTTTAAAGGGACTTCCCTTAACGATAATCTTCTTCAGGGGCCCGACTTAACTGGGAACTTGCTTGGAGTTCTTACTCGCTTTAGGGAGGGTCCCATTGCTGTCATTGCTGACATACGTGCCATGTTTCATCAGGTTAAAGTTAGTCCTGAAGACAGGGATAGCTTGCGTTTTTTCTGGTGGGACAATAATGATATTGCCTCTACCCCTAAAGAGTACCAAATGCTGGTCCATTTGTTTGGGGCCACATCCTCCCCAAGCTGCTGTAGTTTTGCTCTTCGTCAGGTTGGCATTGACAACTTGGCTAATGCAGACCCTGATGTTTTAAGTTGCCTTAAGAGAAATTTTTATGTTGACGATTTTCTGAAGTCATTTCATAACAAAGGTGATGCTCTTCGCATTATTGCACAGTTGACAGCCTCCCTTGAAAGGGGAGGATTTCATCTGACAAAGTTTTCATCTTCTCATCCCCAAATTCTTTCTGTGTTACCAGATTCTGATTTGTCCTCAACAATGTTGGACTTAAATCTTGACACAGCTGTAACAAAAGTGCTGGGATTAATTTGGAATCCCACATTAGATAAGCTAGAAGTCAAAGTGAAAGTAAAGTATAAGCCATTAACTCGTCGTGGCATCCTTTCTATGATCAGCCAGCTCTTTGACCCTATTGGTTTCCTACAACCATTTATTCTTCCTGTTAAATTACTGATGCAAGAGTTAGGTCATTTAAACCTTGGTTGGGATGTTGAAATTCCCCTAGATAAGAAAGTGTCTTGGTACAATTGGCTTGATACGCTATGCTCTTTGGAAAAATTCTGTTACCCTCGATGTTTTTGGCCACATAAGTTTAAGCCTGTCACATATGAGCTGCATTGTTTTTGTGATGCTAGTGCTATTGGTTATAGTGCAGTAGCTTATCTTCGGATAATTGATACAAATGGTTTTATTCATGTCAGCTTTGTTATGGGTAAGTCAAGGGTGGCGCCCTTAAAATCTGTCACTATCCCCAGACTAGAGTTAGTAGCCGCAGTCATTGGAGTTGATATAGTACAATTTATACAACGCGAAACTGATTTAAGCATCTCTCGTGTTCTGTATTGGACCGATTCAACCTCTGTGCTTAAATACATCTCCAATAAAACCAAAAGATTTCACGTATTTGTGGCAAACAAGATTTCCCGGATTCTTGAGGCATCTAACCCATCAGAGTGGAGGTACGTTAACACTAAATTAAATCCAGCTGACCTCGGATCACGAGGTTTATTGCCGAACCAGCTTAAAGCAGCAGAGTTGTGGTTCAATGGTCCTACGTTTTTAAAGGACAGTGAGAATTGCTGGCCCACACCTCCCCAAGATTGCTTTCAAATTTCGGATTCAGATCAGGAGGTAAAATGCACTAGGCCTACCAAGGTCTGCCTAACCACTAATGTTGACATTAAGGGTTCTATGCAGCCTACTTCACGACTCTTACATTACTTTTCTTGCTTAAACAAGCTGACTAGAGCTGTAGCGTGGTTCAATCGATTTGCAATACACTTGCACAAAAGAGTTACAGGTGATGCGTCTTCGCCTATGTTTCTCCAAACCTCCGAAATTGATTCTGCTTTAATGGCCATTGTCAAGTACATTCAAAGACAACAGTTTCCCAAAGAAATGCAACATTTTCAAAATACTTCTTTTAGTCCGTCCTCTAGGCCACATTCTAGTAAGGTACTAAAAAACTCCAACCTTAGAAAGCTTTGTCCCTTTATTGCCCATGGGGTGCTCCGAGTGGGAGGCCGCATACATAAAGCATATATACCTTATGAAATAAAACACCCCGTCATCTTGCCCCCTCATCACCATGTCACTAAGTTAATTATCCTGAGTTACCATCTGCGCAACGGTCATAGTGGAGTACTTCACACTCTTTCCGATACTCGAGAGAGGTTTTGGATTATTAATGGCAATGCTGCTGTTCGTAGAGTTTTGCACGATTGTTATAAATGCCGTCTATTAAACGCTGCTCTTGGTAAACAAGTAATGTCCCCCTTGCCTGAGTTTAGGGTATCTTCCGGGTGCCCGGCCTTCACTTCTGTAGGTTTGGACTATGCGGGTCCTATTTTTTCTAAGGTCGGACGGTCTCTGGCCAAACGCTATTTATGTGTATTCACTTGTATGGCTACTCGCGCGGTACACTTAGAGATTGCTCACTCGCTTGACACCCAGTCATGCCTACAAGCTCTCCAAAGGTTCATTGGCCGCCGCGGTTCGCCTAGGGATGTTTATTCGGATAATGGCAGTAATTTCGTTGGAGCTGCCCGCGAATTAAAAGAAGCTATTTCGAAGTGGAACCAGTCTCTCATCAACAAAACTTTGTGCCAAAAAGGGATTTCGTGGCACTTTAATCCTCCGGCTGCCAGCCACCAAGGCGGTGTCTGGGAGAGAGTTATTCGTTCTGTACGACGCATCTTGACAGCACTGGCAGGAGAACGTGTACTCACCGATGAATGTTTGTCGACTTTTGTCACTGAGGTCGAACGCATACTCAATGATCGGCCGATCTCGGCAGTCAGCTCTGACTCGCGTGACTTAAAGGCGCTGACGCCGAACTCCCTCCTGTTGGGCAACATTAATCCTGTCGTTCCGCCTAACGTTTTTATCAAAGCTGAAGGTTACCGCAATTCGTGGAAACTGGTCCACTGGCTTGCGGATGAATTCTGGAGAAGATGGCTCAAGTCCTACCTTCCTCAACTGCAACAGCGCCAGAAGTGGTTAAAACCACATCGTAACCTCGCTCCCGGCGACCTGGTTTTGGTATGCGACGAACAGTGTAGAAGAGGCCAATGGCCGAAGGCCATCATAGAAGAGGTCTACCCAGGAGATGACGGATATGTCCGCGTCGCGAAGGTCAAGACTGCATCGTCGGCGTTCAAACGTGACGTTCGCAAACTGTGCCTGTTGGAAGGCGCCGAATAATGGACGCCTAATAATTTGTAAATTCCGACACGAAAACAATTTCTGTTGATACGTTGTGTAGTTCTTGTGTATGCAATTGTTTGCCTTTCGTGCTTCGATTAGCCTTTCTTTGAAATAATTACTTAATCGCAATTATTTGGGGCCGGTATGTTACGGCTAATCCGATAATTTGGTGGTCCCTTTTTTAATTCCAATAAAATTATTTACATCCGGGTCACGTACATAATTTCAATCAGCGTTCGTAACTGATTGCTGTATTTTTGGAACCACATGCTTGTGACAGGACCAAATGGTAATCAAAGGTAATCAATAATTTAACTTTTGGATTTTTTTTGTATAGATCGGTCTACCTTTTTGTTAAATCGCTACTTGAGTAGCCTTTGGTAACTGGAATAATTTGTGTACAGTATATAATTAATTTCTGTGATTTTACTGCCTTTTATTTCAAATTATATTTTCTCCCTGGTGGATCAGGTGGCTGGTGTATCTAGGGAGAGCTAGTAGGCTACTTTAGTGCGCATTTACTGCCCGACCTATCGCTTATTCTTATAGAATTCTACGGGCTGTTGACTTGCTCGTATAATAATAAAAAAAAAAAAAAGAAAAGTGAAAACGAGAGAAATAAAAGAAAAGATAAAGAGGCGATGACGGCCGATTCTGCACCAGACCGCAATTTTTTTTTTTCGTTGAAAGTAACCCGGAATTCCCCTTTCAAAACCAGAATAGAATAAAATAAAAGCAAGAGAAAAAGGATCTCTCAAGAAGCGATAGCAGCCACCGCGGGATCCGGGTTGTATGCTCAATACTAAAAATAAATAAATCTTTATAAACACTCATTGTTCAGGAATATATTCGCATCAATGTATTTCACAAGAAAAATTAAGTATATTAGAAGTCAATGGTTACAAAGAAACTGTACACTTTTTAAAAACATATTTCTATAAATAAACAACTTTCTTTAAAAAAACGTTTGTATAACAAGTTTGAGCTATTTGGTTAATAACTAAAAAAAATAGACAAACATCAAATACAATGCAACAACTTTACTTGCACTTAATCTAAATAAAAATTTTAAAAAAACTTCAAAATTATTTTTTTAATTAAAAAAATTTTTTTATGTGTACACATTGCATTTCACAAAGAACTTCACAAAAGACATTTTATGTAAGTATTATTGTATTTCACAAGAAAGTGATATCTATTCAAAATATTACTGTGCAAAAAATAGTAAAAAAACTGCAGCTAAATATTCTCAATTTCTCATCAATTAATATTGTACATCAATTTATTATTTTCAATCAAAATTCTAAATCTATAGCTAATTATATAATTTAAAAATTAAAAAAATATTACAGAAAAAAAATCAATCTTCGAAATATAACTGATGTAATCATTAATTATTTATTTTGGTTGATTAAAAAAGAATAGAGTATTTTTTAAAATTAAAGCGAAACAACCTATTAAATAATTAATTTAATGATATAACGCAACATCTTTCACTTTAATTTGCTATAAATAGTGCTAATCTATTCAAAGTATACTATGATGGTATATTATTAAACTGTGCGTACTAAAAAACAAAAACTTTTAACTAATTTTCTATGGACATGTCAATTTTAACTAGTCAATTCAACTGCTAGTCGGTGAACATTGTTAAAAGGACGAGCAAGCGACGACCGAAAAAGTACAACTCAATTCCACTTCATTGTTTATAGCAGTGCACTTCAAACTTTTTTCATCGCGACCCACTTTGCACGGCCAAATTTTTTCGAGACCCTTGGGATTAAAATAAAAAGGTATTTTTATTATTGATTATAAATATTTTTTATTTTGGATTATAAAATATATTTTATAAAATAAAAAGATATTTTCAGTTTAGTCCAGTTTCTGCAAATAAAATTATGCATCCAATAGATTGGAAAGACCAGGACATCCATATAAAACATTTTTCTAATATTCAATTTGCAAATATTTTTCAATTTTTTCACAATTTAGGTTTGAACTTTTTTGATAGCATGACCGCTTTGCCCCGGCTCTGGGACAAAGCGGTCATGCTATCAAAAAAATTATCAACTTGATTGGTTTGTAGTTCTTTTATAGTTTCAAACCATTGCAATAAATTGTCAATTTTTTCAGGCCTAAGTACACCTAAGATAGGTATATAATTACTATACTTTTCTGCAAGTTAAAAAACAGTTAGCTGGTTAATTACTAACCAACTCAAAATCATTATTAACCAGTTAACCTTACTCTCAAGTTAATTATATCAACCTTTACCGAATTTTATTGCGGTATAATACAACCATGATAAATCTACAGACAACTTTACTGCTAGTACTAGCTAGGATACTAGTATGACCGTTTTGCCCCAACAGCTGATGTCCGCTTTGCCCCATCACGACATGTTTTATTAAATACTAATTTAAAAAAATACTAAGACTCAACAAATAAAACATAGTGCGATAGTAAACCACTATAACTAAATCTTAGAAGCAAAAAAAACTTCTTAATATTTTATTGCAAAGCATAGCAATGGTACTATTTACGTAACAAGTTTATTTCATCACAAGTGGAAAAAAATACATGTATAAGCTTGAATTGCTTCAAAATAAGAAAAGCTGTGTTGCCAATTTTTTTGTCAAACAATTTTGTACTTGATTCTTGCTGTTCAGCAAAAAAATTTTTTTGCAAGTTTTTATTTTGCAAGTACATGAAGGTGTCCGCTTTACTCCGTTTTCCCTGATAAAAATAACTATGAATAATGAACTAAAAGTTGTCGATTTCTAATAGGGTATTGAAACAATATTTTTTCACGAAAGAAATTGCAACCATGCATCGACAAGCAATGAACTCCGTGTTGCCATCTGCGATAGATAAACTAAAATTATAGCATTGGGTTATTTATTTTCAATTTCACAAGTAAATACCCATGCCACGGCAAACAATTAAAAACAAAATCATTTTGAAAATGCTACGTCACCAGCACAATAATATATAGTCACTCCTGACCATAAATTGAATGGAAACCAAACAAGAATTAAGTACAGTACTATATGCTCAACCACTCAATGATCAGGCAATCAGCCACTTGCGTTTGAAACTCGTTTGTTACCAGCATCAAACGGAACCTGAACCTGTTAGCAGCTGCCACAACTCGAATGCGTTAGCATCTGATGCAACCTAAATTCGATCGAACAAATTTTATAATTTATGACATTTATTTTCTTTGCATTAATTAATAATGTTGCTTATAGAAATAATTGTACATTATAATAGAGCTATTAATAAAAATCACGTAAAACGGATTTTCTCATCTATTAAAAATGTTTTCTTGTCAATACTTTAATAATGTTCTTGAAACATCTCGCGACCCCATTGAGCCCTTTCGCGACCCACCGGGGGGTCGGGACCCCCAGTTTAAAGAGCCCTGGTTTATAGGATACCAGCACTTATTCTTCACGTAAAATTACTTTAAATTTTTCGCTATCCAGTGAGAAAGTTCAGTGGGAATAGGTAGTTTTTTGGTCAATTCAAAGTGATGTCAAACGTATTATTTGACGCGACAACGACACCTGTGGGAATCCCGCTTAAGTGTGCATGCTTGCAGCACCTACAGTACTGTAGTCAAGGACTTTACTGTTTTAAGTCAAAATATCAGACTACTGTCAAAATAGTATTTATGCTGTTTTGGCTTAGTTAAAAAAAGCCTTTGCATTTCTTTATTCAAATTTTTTTTTGAGCGGCGATTTCATTCATTTTTTATTTCGTTTCTGAATTTATCTTTCAAACTCTAAGAAAGTGACGGAGGCTCTATACAAAGTGTCTCAACAGTAAGTAGGCTATAGGCTACTTACACTTTCAAACTTGATTTTCTTTTCAAGTACTGATCATAGAACACTCATTATTTTCAAAGAAGATACCGTGGATGTCCACTAAATTTTAATTGATTATTGATGTTAACTATACATTCCACCTAACCACGTAATGACTGAAAGAATACGACTCATTTTCGAAACGATATAATTTTATAAACAAAACGAAAATGACAAAATCTTTTTACCTGCAACATAAAGGACTAAATAACAAAAACGACTTAAAACTTAACACGCTACTGAACTAAAGCTTACACGCTTAACTAATTAAAACTGAAGCAGAAAATAACTGTACAGGCAAACAATATATTATGACGTAATAGTACAAACTAAACAATCACATTTCTACATCCCCAAGTTTGTACTCCAACAGCCAAGCATGGTTATTTAGTTGATCCCTTGATCACCCATTAACCAGAGGTCGGATCCAATGCGACAGCAGGTCGTCGTAGGCGGGAGGACCGTCAAGAAAGCATAGATTTGTTGTTTTCGTGGGTGTCAAGGACGCTCTGCTGCGAATTAATGTCTATTACAAAGGTGGGGTGTGTGGCCGTAGGTACATCATCATGGACGTCTTGTTGTTGCCCGTGATCTATGGCCTCAGATTAGGTTTCCTCAACAACGTGGGTGGACGTCGAAAGTGGGTATTTAAATTGCGCTTCGTGTTGGGGGACACTGTTGGTAGTAAAGAGGTTTGTGGGGATTCGGCAACATCAGTCATTAAACAAAGAAATTGTCGATTGCGCCTGGTTATACGACGAATACTCACACTTTAACATTATATTGGTCGAAGTCCAATGCTTCAAGCACAATGCTGATTTTTTCCCATTTACGTGGGTGTCTGCCTCTTTGATTTTGAATGAACACGCGATCACCACACCGCAGCGCAAGCAAAAGGCGTGCGCGTGCGCTCAACGCGTCATTGGTCCGCTTGGCTTGAACTCGAAAAGCATCTTCTTTAGCTCACCATGCTTCGCGCCAAATACAGAGAATAAAAGGATTAGAAAAAGTGGCAAGCCGATTAACAAACTATAAAGCATCGTCAAAGAAGGCAAAGAAATGCATTTGTGCCAGTGACGGTGGACCCAGCAGGTGTACCAAACACATCTGACCAACCGGAAAATCTGTCTCCAACGATCAAGAAGTGCCGTCCCACGCAATTAAAATAATCCGCAAAAATTTTTTCGAAGGGCATGGTGAGAAAATTAACATCAAAGTTTGATTGTATGACAGACAATAATGATTGAGTGCAGCGTCACTGGCAGTGTGCCGGGAAATTTTATCTCAATTTAGAGTCAACTCATCATGCGTGTTTTGCCAAACAGTGGCAAGAAGGGACTCTTCGGGGGAATCTAGAGAATCACGCTTGGCACCCGAAATGGTAGCAAATAATTCAGATGTGGCCGGGTGACGCGATGCAGCGTCCGCAGCAGTATCAGTCGCCCCGGCAAGTGTTCAATGTCAAAACGCCAGATCAGAATGCGCTGCTTTAATCGAAAGATTTCATCTAGAGTTCGATCACCAAAAATTTTCGTTAGCGTCTTGTGGTTGGTAACAACTACTAAATTATTGCAGCCCTGCGTAAAGTATTTAGTCTGCTCGAGTCCCCAAGCTAAAGCTAAATTATTGCAGTCTCGGACAATTTTAAAATTGTTAGTGTTTTCAAAAAATTATAATAGCCTATTTTTTTTTGAAAAATAATGAAATGATAAAACTATCTTAAAAAGATATTTTTTGAAATTTCTCATAGCATTTTAATCTAGATAAGTTCTCTTGGCTGGTTGCCTATCAAAGTACATTTGTACTACAATACTAATTAAAAGTGCTGCGCATGTGGAAAAACATAAAGATGATTAAAAAGTGCGGCGCATGTAATTACATTTGCCGAAACTACGTAGATCACAATTCAGTCATCTTTCTTTCTTTCTTTAGCAGAAGGAATAACACCAGCCTCCTGTTGTACTTTTTATTTTTATATATAAAGCCAGTAAAAGCATAAAGCCGTACGAACCGGGGGGAGGGGGCGATTACCTCCTACGATGAAAAAAATTGAGTAAAATCAATTTTGAGTAAAATAAATTTGAGCATCAACAATGCACTATTTGAACAGGAGAAAGTTACTCAATATATAACAATCCAAATCAGGGAGCAAAAAATTACTAAGATTTAATGTAAAAACTCTTAACGGATTTTCTGTTATTAATTTTTGCGATTGTATTATTTTTCCTCGTGTGACATAAAATTGGAACCGGTAAAAAAAAAGATTCGTAAAAAGGGATTCATGGCCTAAAAAATTTGCAAAACACTGATATAAGTAAGTAGCTTTCAAAAAACAGTTGTAAGAAAACCCATTAATTTATAAACGAGTGTTATTAAGCTGTATTTTATTTTCAAAGAATTGCTTTTTTTACAAAACTCTCAATTTTTTTGAACAAGTCAAGCTTCAAAAAAGAAAAAGTGAGAATTAAAGGTTTAGATGTAGGCCATTATGATTATTAATGATTTATGAATAAAAACTTTTTTTGTTTATAGTCTTAAAATGCGACCTCAAAGACGGAATAAAACATCTAATACTGTCATTTACTTAAAGCAGAGTTTTTTAGACTCTTTTAGTTACGGAACTCCAGGTCTTATCATTTTAGCTCACGGAAGATTTGATCAAAAATTTTTCTAAACGCAAGTTTGTCAAGAACATTAATGGCCTTCAATTTTAAGCGTTGCGATCAAAGAACTAAAATAATTGAAATTACTAGAAAAACAGAATATAGCATTCGAAATAAAAAATAAAATTCTTAGAATAATATGTGAAGCTGATGACTGGTTGCAGGTATATTATGACGCATTTGCGATTCGTCATGTTTATTTTTCTGCAGAACACAGTTGACATAAGGATAATTTTGCAATCTGCTCTTTACTGTAATTTCATTATTCAATACATAGGCGTACGATCCAGGGGAGTAAGGGGGAAATGTCCTTAAAGACGCAAAATCAGATGTTTTTTGGGCGCCGAATTTCCTATTTAAGCGGTAGGAAGTTACTCAATTCAGAGCGATCTAGATTATTGCGTTAAAACAAATAAGAATTAATGTAAAGACTTTTTTAAGGATTTTCAAAAATTTATTTCGACAAAATCAAACGTTTTTTTTCCATTTACAACTAAAAATTCAAGTGAAGATAATAGTAGATTGAAAAAAAGGTATTCACATTAAGTTTTTCTAGACATCTAAATTAAGGCTGTTATCAAATGAGCGTTTTTAAACTTATCAAACTACAAATAATTTTGGCTTTTCAAACCAAATAATCAAATAAACCAAAAAATTTTTTTCATTCAAATGAGAGCGCATAAAGCACGATATATCAATCATATACTCACTCTTTGAAGATCTCAGCTTTGTAATAAGCAGTCCAGCATTACTGAAACATTTTTCTGCTTCCACTGAAGATGGTGGAAATATATTGGAGCAGTTTTTTAATCTTTTGAAAGGTTTGGTCATTCTTGGGTGGCTTCATAAAGCGTCATTTTTGTCTTTATGTGATTTAAAATATTTTGGTTTTGAATAAAGGTTAAATCAATGCCAGAATGTTTGGAAAGCATATCATTCTTTTTTTGCCTTTGTTCTTTTAACTGGGGACTGAACATATTCGGCTTTAGTTTCTTCTATGGCTCATTTGGGAACAACCTCATAAACAAGTCTCTGGCCACTCTGTAAAGCTCTTTCTTTCTTGAATGAGACTGCTGAGAAATTTGATAACGAGGTATAATGCTGTGGAGATTCAAGATATTTTATAAACGATAAATATTTTTGTTTTGTTTTGAATCCATTCTCCGAAATATACCTGTCAACAAGTCGCCAGCAATCTGTCCAGTTTTCTAACTCAGTTTTTTTAATGATGAATTCAAAAATTTTCTCAATTTTTACTAGTGTGACATCACGAGAGAGAGTTTTGCCATTACTAACCGCGCAGGCTTTAAGAGTATTGGCAAATTAAAAAGTATTAAACTCGGCAAATAATGAATAAGAACTAAATAAACTCAAGTAAATGCCAAAGAAATATAAAACTTTGACCACCAAAAATAAAATTTTTAGTGTTTTTTTTGTATTGAAATTACTTGATTTGAAAAATAGACTCTGACTTCAGCCTGACTCCATTAGGGTTGGTTTTCACTACAAACATGAAATAAAGCATTATTGTTTGTTTTATTGATCTTGCTGCGCTTAAAATCTAAGCGAGTGCTAAGCGAAGCAGAAAAAATCGATAAGAAAAACAAAAAATACTCCATTCCAAGCTCGTAACTGAAACGTTTCTTTATAAATCAACAAAATCAAATTTACTCCAGTCCGACTTTGACTCCCAATTTTGCTTCTTTTTGGATCATGCACCTGTACTCCAAGCATGGGCTTTTGTTATGCTTATTCACGTGTCACACATGATCACAAAAAAATGCAAGTCTCGTTGTCTTTCGGCTGAAAATTTTACCTCGATTGAAATTAGTCGCCTTTTTTAGAAAAAATATTCAGTCTGAGCAAAATAATACATTATTTGAATGTTTAAAATTAGGTACAAAATTATTTAATGATTTTTCAAATTATCAAATATTTTTTTTGTTTGATAACAGCCTAATCTTTGTGGAATGATGTAAAACAATAATTTGAGTAGGCCTAAAATTATTTCGCTCCCCAAAATTTTTTGATTTGATACTGCTTTGATTTAATATACTTTTCAAATTTTTATTAGAGTCAAAAAAACAAACATAATTTTACTTTTTTTGGGATCAAAATTATTCCAAATTTCTTTATTGTTTAGTGATTTATGCAATTCCAAGTTTAATTTAAGCATTTTGTTGAAACTAATACCAGACCAAAAATTAATTGTAAATCACATTTTTTTGTTTTATTTTAAAAAATGTCTACTTGTTAGTCTAATTTGTTGATAAAAGTTAAGGAAAACAACAAAATACATAAAACGTTTTGATTTTAACTTGCATAATTATAAGTAATATAAACAAAAATTGAAAAAAGTTTTATAGATTCTTGTGTAAATTCTAATGTATTCAGTTGCTATTGTTGTTATCAATGGGTTCTGCTTGGCATCGAAGAGCAAGAAATGAAGAGAATGCTGATGATGTGCTGTGTAAATATCTTTTTAAATTTTTGATTTATAATAATATACGCTTTGTTTTTCATTTTTTCGTCATTGATCCCTTGGACTTGCGAAAAACGTTGGAGGCGTTATATTTAAGACAATGGTCACTAATTAACCATCCGGCTTTCGGTGATGCCTAGATGCCGCGGTTGATGATATCTTTTAATTTGGTTTTTAATTTTTATTTAGATACATGATTAAAATTTAGAAACGCTTGCCAAGATTTTAAAGAGGAGGAAACAGCCGTAAAGAGTTTTTCCCAAGGACACAACAAAACATTAGAGAAGATTTTGAAAAGTGAGAGACGGTGCGAATAACGTTCACATAAATACGGTCTTCCCACCCCTCAGCCACGCTGCCATTTTAAAAGATTTTACAGGTTTAAAGAATAAAATTTAAAACGTTTTAAATAAGTATGACGTCACTTGGGCAATAAATCGCAGTACAAACTCAGCTTTTCTTGCGTCGTGGTCTCAACGTTGATTGCAATCTAGACCTTGAGCTTAATAAAAAGATTCCACGATATTGCTTTCAGTTAAAGTTTTATCAGAGGAACTCTGATTTGCATCGCAAGAACTTTTCTTAAAAAAACATCGTATAGCGATTGTTGAAGTTGAACTGAAGCCAGAACCGTTCCCCGTTTATTCAGGCTCTTCCAGGTAAAATAAATTATTCAAAATTTATTTATATACTAAAAAAAATTCAAAAATTGGGGTACCAAAAATTTTTGGGGATATAATTCCAAAGGAGAGATGCCTATTTGAGATCATTTTATTTCTAATAAAACACTCTCTGTATTTTTAGGCTACTGTCTCAAAATGTACTTTCTACGTATAATAAATAGTAAGTCCCTAAAGGAATAATGATATTACAAAAACGATAAGAGCAATAAAAATACCAATATTTTGCATTAAGGTTTTTTTGTTAGAATTTACCAGCTTTAATTAATGTTTCACAAAATATTTTCAGTTTACATGTATTGCAACGGTTCTCAGTGCCCGGATGTGTTCAACTGCGAATGCAAAAAGTATAATTCTTCGTAAGTCACAATTTTGTTTTTGTAATTGCATTAACAAATAATGTTGATCTAAATTCTATAAAATTGATCTTCATAAGATATTGAATTATTATATAAATCTTTTTTCTCAAATAGCTGCAAGCATATGACAAATAGTTCTTTTCCATTTATAGTTGTTTATCCTGGATCACGAATATCATGATAAATCATATTAAACAGTTCACGAATTTAATAAAAATCAAGAAAATAAGACTTTAGTTAAAATAATCTTAATTTATTGTACTGTAGTTAGAATGAGGATACAAAATGATTTAAAATATGGTGGCAACAATTAAAGAAAACGCTAATTTAAAAAAAAGAAAAGATATTTAAAAATTAAGTAAAAAGAATTAACTAGTCTAAGGCTAGATGAACATTCTAATGTAAAGGTTTCTGGCCAGAGCCATTGGTAGTGGAGGGGGAAGGAAGAACAATTGCTCCCTCTTCCCTGCAATATTTCTAAAATGCAGGAAAACAATTTTGCAAAAGAGAAACGTTTACTTAGGCTTGTCTCTACAATTATACTGTACACTGTACTAATATCATTCAAAAACAAAATCCGGCAATAACAGTAATTAAGCACGAGGGCAAAATTTTCAAAAATTAACACTTTTTTGTTAAAAAGGCAGCCTCAGCAAACGTAAATTTTAACGTATTGCCCGATGTATAGGGCACGCTATTAGAACGCGGTCTGCGGTTTGTTCAGAGGCGCTGCTCTCGCAATTCGGTGAAGGAGCGAGACTCCATTTCTGCATGGATAATTGGAATCGCCCAACACCAGTCTGCAGGCGATCGAGCTTAACCTAAGCTGTTTGGGGCCAGCTCATTTCAACAGGCATGCCACTGTTCCTGGGTATAAAAATACGGATCCTGGATGTAGTTGCACAATATTACGCATTCCATCTATAGTTTGTCCACTCAGAATGGATGGTCATGTGGACGTGGTCGAGTGGTTAAAGCGCCGGGATTGTGATCGACACGGTCTTGGTTCAAAACCTACTCGCGCCATTCTGTTGTGTCCTTGGGAAAAACACTTTACCGCACTTTCCCCTGCTTGGTGGTCTTGGCAAGCAGTTCTAAATTAAAGTCATACCTCTATTAAAATTTCAAGCGTACAGCAATATCTTGGCATATCCGGAAGCAGGTCGCGGTAATTGCTTACCCTATGTATAGCGCCTACGGCGCTTTCCTGCGAGTCAGGAGGATAAATATAGAGATAAAAAGGAAAAATATATATTAAACCAAAAAAAGGAAGCGCAAATGCTAAGCGCAGCAAGGTTGTTTAAAAGATTAGCACTTGATCAAAGTGTCATTTTGATCAAGTGTCATTTGCAACACTTAATCCAAATGATACTTGATGAAAACGACACTTGATCAAAATAAGTTTTGATTGAAACGATACTTCATTAAAACAACACTTCATCAAAACGACATTTGATCGAATAATGAAAGAGAAGATTTACAACAAAGCACTGCAAAGCCATCTTGATTTTCTTCGCAAAAAAGAATCTTCGTTTTTGCAGTTTGTATAAATAGTTGCGACTGGAAAATTTAAATTTCTATCGGACCAACAAAAAGTGCATTAGCACAGATGAAAATTACATTTTAAACAAGAAGCAGGTTAACTAAAAAAAGCAACAAAAAGCAAGAAAAGGCAAACTTTATTTCTTTATGTGCTACACAGAGCTATGATTATCTTATACTGCTGTCAAAACCTTTAAAAATTTACAAATACCGGAATCCATAAATTCCAACCGGTTTCGGCCTGGTTCAGCCTTTTTCAAAGACGCATCAGCGTGACGATAACGATCTTGCTAAGTAGTGAGTATTTCTAGTGAATTCCTATGCATTCAAAACTTTTCTCAAATTTGTCAGCTTCTCTGTTGCAACAAGAACAACGTTAATCTTGAGAGTCGCTGTAACATAAAATATCTTACTACGTATCATTAAAATAGGACTACACTGTAAAAATAATGCCAAAAAATCACAGCAATAAACATCTAAAAAACGTAACCATGACAAGAAATCTACTTGTTGTCCCCTAAAAATGCTTTTTCCATGAACCTTGTTAAAAATCACGACCTTGACATTGCCAAAAAAGTTATAAAAATTAAAACTAAACTATCTTCTTACTGAAAGCCTCTACATTTTATAAATTTAATTTACAGGAACAAATGATTTGTTTAATCGCAAAAACATACAAAAGCAAATCTTTTTTTTTCATCAACTGTCATTTCGATCAAGTGCCGTTTCAATCAAGTATTGTTTCCATTAAACATCGTTTCGGTCAAGTATCGTTTTGATCAACTGTCGTCGTACCCACTTCCACAACTGTACAAGGTCGTGAAAAGTCTTTTTTTAAATAGGATTCTGTTCGTTATTTTTTATGTAATTTTCAGCAGAATGCTTATTAGTGGGCAGCGTGGTCGAGTGGTTACAGCGCCGTGATTGTGATCGAAATGGTTTCGATTCAAAACATACTTGCGTCATTCTGTTGTGCCCTTGGTCTTGAAAAAGACACTTTATGGCACTTTCCCTGCTTGGTGGTCTTGGCAAACAGTTCTAAATTTTAGTAATATCTCTACTAAATTTCAAGCGGTATCTCCAGAAGCAGGCCAGGATAATCGCTCATCCTATGCATTAGCGCCTCCGTCGCTTTCCTGAGAGTCAGGAGAATAAATATAGAGATAAAATGAATAAATATTAACAAATATGTCTTCCGGCCAGATAGACAAAGATCATTCTGTTTGATATATTAAACTTAAATCCATAAACTGATAGAAATTAGATCTTAAGTCAAAGTTTTGTAGATTTTAATAGATTTACTTTAAAATAAGGCCTAAATTTTTTTCTGAAGTCAAGCGAAGACCAAAAAAAGGTCTTTTACTTTGCGTTTAACAAAAGCCTCAATCGATGACTTTTTTCTATCTTCAGTTGATTTTTAAAAAATTTTTTAGCTTTTATCATTGCCTTGTGGCTTAGTGCCGCGGTTCCCAAACTGGGCACCGCAAGACTTTGGCGGGGCACCGGGTAAATTTGCGAAAACTGTTGCGTCTACTAATTTACTGTGTTTCGTAATAAAACAGCTTCAAATCATAATAAAAAAATTTTCTAATCTAATTTGTATTTTGTAACCACGGACGATCAATTTTTCTCTCTCTTTTAATAAAGAAACGCAAAGGTTGTTTTGTGTGTATTCGTTTTTGTGTAACATTTAAGGTTGTCATGAAAGTAATTTGGCAGGAATCTGGTTTACTCGATTATAAGGTGGAACATTAACTGCAATAAGTTTTAGGTTTCGTAATGGAGAAATTTTTTGCTTTACCTGAGAAAAGGCAGGTTGAAACTGATGCCAACATAACGAAAAATACACGAAAGAATAAAAAACACAACTGTAGTTATCTTAATTTTGACTTACTGTCATAAAAGTCAAGGTCTTGTGTACCGCAATGTGTGAGTCGTTGCAAAATCTTAGCTGGGGAATGCAGTCTACCTAGTAAACCGAAACTCCTACCTACCAACCAATCATAACAACTTATCCAAAAAAGCAAATAAACTTTTTATCCTAAAGTTATCAAAAATGAAGAAGTAGTCAGCTGTATTTTCAAATTTTTTGTTTTTTACCAGCCAAAGCTGAACTATTGTCTTTTAAAGTAACGCATAGCATCGTGGAATATAAAAAAACGCTTACTACCGTTAAGGAGCTCATATTACCTGCCTTTGATTTAGTCTCGACAATGATTAAAAAAGCACCTGCCAAAGAGTTCAAAGTTGTTTTACTTCCAAACAACACTATTTGTAGGAGGATGGAAAAATTTTTAATGATATCAATGATCTACTGGTAGCAAAAATGCATGAAAATAAATTTAGCTAACAGTTGGATAAGGCAACAGCTAGTACCAGCAATAAAGATGCTTGTACTTAATTTGGTACGTACAATTTATTGGTAACAATGGCGACATAGTTGAAGAATTGTTCTTTTGAAAACCTATTATAACAAGCAGTTAAGCACATGATTTTTTTGCGTTTCTGAACAATTTTTTGGAGGAAAATAATCTTGAGTGGAAATATTTGGTTGGCCTACATACTGATGGTGCCCGTGATATGTTCAGTTGTTTCAGTGGGTTATTAGCGTTAGTTTAACGTTTTGCTCCCACCGCTAAATGTACCCACTGCCTAACTACATCGTGAGACTACTCAGACCATAATAATTTTGTGACAAAAAATCGACAAAACCGAGACAGATTCAAAGTAAAGACTTTTTTTAGCTACCACTTGAAAAAAACGTTCCACAAAGCATATTTCATTGTAGTTGTATGCCCCCCTTTTTTAAAAATCCTTGGTGCACCACTAACCATATATATCATACTTGGCAGAGTTATTGCTCTTACGTACATAAATGCATTTCTATAATTTTGGCAAGGAATAAATTTTCTTTAACCATATTGAATAAACATTTGGTGGTACAGAATTTGAAGATTGCTTGAAGTAAAAGATTTTTCTTCCCAAAGCTTTTCATCTGACACTCTTCAGGGGAAATCGTCAGAATGAAGCAGAATTGAAACCGAACTAATTTATAAAGGAAGAAAGTAGAGTTCTCATTGGCTAAAAGAGTCAACCAATGAGAGAAAAGATTAAGAAATTTTCAAAGAGTATAAATAGATTAGTAGAAGTATAAATTTTCAAAGAGTTATACTTTTTAAAAATTTCTTAATCTTTTCTCTCATTGGTTGACTCTTTCAGCCAATGAAAACTCTACTTTCTTCCTTTATAAATTAGTTCGGTTTCAATTCTGCTTCATTCTGACGATTTCCCCTGAAGAGTGTCAGATGAAAAGCTTTGGGAAGAAAAATCTTTTACTTTAACCATATTGCTACGATACTCAGAAGCACAACTAAATTCATAAATTTTTATTATTTTGGAACGTTTTTGGCTTCTTAAGCCCTTTTCAAAAAAACTTACACTTGAATGAAATTACAAAATGTGTGAAAACAACGAAAACCAATATCTTGGCATGAATGCCTCCATACTGCGACGAGCAAGTTAAAGAAAACAAGAATTACAAACAGAATACAAAGCTAATTTTCAGTTTCATAAAATCACTCAAACATGAAGACAAATTGAAACTTTAAAATAAAATAAAAGAAATCACAAAAAAAAATTATAAAACACTTATGAGAAATAAAGAACCATTTGCATAAAGTTGACGATTTAAACCACGATTACGCTTTTTAATAAATAATGCTTTGTGTATTTTTGTGTGAAATTCCGACTTACACTTTTTTATTATGTTACGTCGTTTGCGTAAAATATTTGCGATGTAGGTATTGGGTACGGGATTCGAGCCATCGCACCCTTTGTATGAGCGCTCAATAATCAGCTCTGCCTTTTGGTGCGTTCTCGCGCGGCTGTTGGACATCAAGTGATGCCAGATCGTATTGGTCAAGTGTTGCTTGCCACTTCATTTTGGAGAGAAGCTTTGCGATCGAAAAGAGATCCAAATTTTTATTGTGTATTTTATATTTTAATTCAACTGTTAATAATTATTAGTCCCCTTGGACATTGGCTACATTTGATAGCAGTTAGGTTCTTATTGTCGATTCTCTTTGCTCGTCCGACCAACATCGTTGGTGAGTGTGTGCATTGTGTTTACGCGTTGAAGTTAATTAATGTAATATTTGCTTAGAAAACTGTTACCGACTAGCGCAACTATTGCTTGGTTTTTAATAAAAGAAAATCACAAAATCTGGTGCTGGTCGTGGAGCGCGTTTGTGTGGAGATGGAAGGACGAGGCAGTTTTGCAACGGAGTCGCAATTATATTAAAGAAGTTTAAATTTGATTTGTTAGAAAAACAAACATTGCAGCTCATTATGTGATTTTTTATTGCACTTCATGCTTGAGAATTGAAGTCCAAATGCTTCTTAGCTCTAGTGCACAAATGTCCGGTTGACATGTCGATGTATGTTAAGTTTGCGTCACACGAACATGTAAGTTCATAATGACGTTTGAGCAAGGACCCAAAGGAGTCCTGGACTTCAACCGAAAGTAATTTCCAATTTTAAATTAGCTACACAAGGACAATTTTTGTACAAGGACCTATTATACAAACATATTGATGGTGTTACTCTGGGATCACCACTTGGACCGGCAATTGCAATTTTTTTCCTGCCAATTTGGAAAACCGTATTCTAAAACTAAAACCAACATTCTCCGAAATTTATTTACGTTATGTTGATGATGTTTTTGCTGTTTTTAAAAATAACAATGCTTGCTTGTCTTTTCTAAATGTTCTTAATAATTATAACGCAAAAACATAAAATTTAGTCTTAAGCATTCTTCTGACTTTATTTGTTTTCTAGATGTTGAAATAAAAATAAATCCCAATAGCTTAGATACTTATACATGGAGAAAATCGACCAACACTGGACTTTATTTAATTTTAACGCTTTTTGCCTACAAAAATGGAAATCTGGTTTAATTTTGTGTTTGTCTTGCCGTGCGAAATTAGTATGTTTTTCAAAAATGTTACTTAATCAAGAAATTAACAATTTAAGAAAAATGTTTTGTTTAAATGGTTATCCTTGCTAGTTTTTTAATAAAGTTTTAAACAAATTAAAAAATAAAAAATAAACAAGTGAGGCAGTTGTCTCGGGTCCCCCTTTATAGGGGCCCTCCATTAGAAAATTAGAGGCCCCCTTTTAAAAATATTAAAAATGCCGCATATAGTTTCATTTAGTAGCATTTTTTAGAGATTGTTTTGAATTTGGGAGGAAAACTAGAAAAAAGTAATGAATTTTTTTTGGAGAACACCATGGTTTTTGGACGAAATTAAGAAAATACGGGATCGATTCCAAGTGAAAACCTTTTTTGTTTTTAGAAAACATCACGTTTGGGGGCCCCCAAATTAGAATTTTGCCTCAATCCCCCAATTTCGAAAATACACCACTGCTCAATAGTAAGTAGGTTATGCCCACAATTTCAAACTTGATTTTCTTCTCAAGTGCTGATCGTAGACACTCATTATTTTCAAGAACATAGCGTAGATAAGCGCTAAATTTTTAAGTATATGCATTTCACCTATCCACGTAATAACAACAAAATTAGTTCAAAAATTGAGGAGCAAAATTGCTATTTGGCAAGAATAGCGTATAAATTAGTAAGGTAATTTTATTGCTTTAACAGGAATTTAGAATTAATTCAGCTCCTACACAACAAACAATTCATGCAATTTTTTCATCTCTTTTTTTTTATCTCAATATTTATCCTCATGATGTGCTAATACGTAGGGTAGGCAATTACCCCCACCTACTTCCTGAGATGCCAAGGTATTGCTGTCCGCTTGTAATTTAATAGAGATATGACTTTAATTTAGAACTGCTTTCCAAGACCACCAAGCAGGAGAAAGTGCAGTAAAGTGTTTTTTCCAAGGACACAGCAGAATGGCACGAGCGGAGCAATTCATCGTACATTTATGGCAACATAATCTGTTGCTGACACAACGATTAGAGAGATAAAGAAGCAAATGCTGAGAGAAAAATTCTGATATGGGCCAGTCGTTCAACTTCCTTTACACCATCTGACTTTTTTTTGGGGGGTGTTTAAGAACAAAATTAGTTTCTCAAGACCTTAATACCTCAAAAATGAAGCAACATATTAAAGCATTATGTAAACTAATTACACGAGATTTATTGAAAAGTGTCAAAAAAGAATGAGTTACAGCAAGGGTTGTGGAGTCGTCCGTTTTTGGTCGGAGTCGCAGTCGGTTTTCACAATCGGTTTTCAAAAAAGGTCTTCACCTAAATTTGGTAACTGTTTTTTGCAGTTGATCATTGTCACTGCCCTAAAACTCCTGACTTTTCCCAAATTTTCTATATTGCTTTCCGAAAAATTATGGTTTTGCCCAAATATTCTCTTGCCATTGCCCAAAAAATTTGAATTTTGCCCAAATCTTGCAAAATTTGAATTTTACCAAATCTTGGCAATTGCCCCCCTTCACCCCGGCAGGTACGGCTATGAAACCCAAAAACAAGTATGCGTATATGTGCTGAATATTTTTCAAAAGACAGTGTCGTTTTTGGCCCTAAATCTAAAATTAATAAAGAATGGTTTTCGCTTTAAATCGACAAAAAAAGGGTATATTTTTTTGAAAAATGTAAACTTATTTTTGCTTTAGTGCAAGTTCTTCAAAATCCTATTCAAGATTAACCTGTAAATAGAAAAATTCCACAATATATCAGGTTGTAAAAGAAATTTAAAATCAATTTTTTTTACGAAGTACAACCTGATATATTGTTAAAATATACGAGGTTATTAAAATTTTTTTAATTGTTTATGGAATATTTAAACGCGTTTACCAAATTCAATAAGCTATTAAAATTTTAAAATGTATAGGTTATAGGCCTACTGTTATGAGTTACACTAGTATCTGCAATTAGCTCTTTTATTTACACGGAGTTATACGAATGTTATACGACTGTTCTATAAGTAAGAATAATAGTTTAGCAGGCGGTTAACCACACTTATCAAACTATAGAGAAGAAGGCAGTAGACCCGTGCGCTACGATATCACATACTATATTGCTGTAAGTTATCATTCTCAAGGAAACATAATAACACGAGTAGGTTTCGAACCGCGACCGTGTCGATCATGTTCACCGTCAATCACAATGTCACAAATTTTATTTGGGAATCCAAACGAACCAGTTTAACTTGATAACCAGAATACCACTTTGAAATAAAACTGTGTCTACTTTTTAGTTATTCCAGCCCAAGAAATAGTTTGCCGCGAAACTGAAGTTCCTAATACAGTTACTTCCGGTTAAGTTTGAATTGATTCCCAGGAAACTTTTCTCTGTAGACAGACAAAAACCACTGTTCCTAACTATAAAGAATATATTTCGAAATTTAAAAAAACTTAATCGATTGACAAAAACGTGGCCTCCAAGCTTCCCCAAACTTCAAATCAATTCCAGCACTACAATTACAGTACAAATAATCACTTCAACAACGTTGCGCTAGCGAGTTGTAAGACTGAATCAAAGCCCCGATGGCTACTTCGTCCGCTACACAAACTTAACAATTCCACTTCTCTATAGAATTAACTGCAGTCACACAGCCACAAAAACAAAAATTTGAGTGCAATGCAACAACTCAAATCACTAACTGAAATCTCACGTGGAATCTGGAATGAAATAAAAACAAAACGCGCTTATATAAAATCTCGTCACATGGCGCCAGATTATAAGCAATTTTTTAAAAATAGCGATTAAAATGATATCACTTTTTACGACAGCCAATCAGAGATGCGCCAACGAACGATTACGTAACGTCAGATTGACTAGAACATTCCGAAACACAAAAGAGTGTTTAAAATAAGAGACAAGAGAGAAAAAGGCGCAAATGTACTTAGAATTAAAATTAATAAAAACAACTTGCAAATTTATTAAAGAAATTAAATTAAGTGGGGGTTTACCGACATTGCAATCACTATTAATATAAAAAACATTACGACATACTATAAATTGAAGACTACTGAAAAAATATTAACTGAAGATTTATGCGGTTAAGATTAGCCTATATTGCAAATATAAAAAAAAATTATTTATATTCATACCAAAACGATGTTCGTCAACTTTCATTTTATGTGAACGTTCCTGTTAAATTAAACACTTGTAGCAGGGAAAAACATTTTACCGTGCAAAAGTTATTTCTTAGCCTTAGTCTAAGTCTAGAAATGACTCTTATAAATCATATTTCTAATAATTATTTTCACAAAACTATTGAACCTGATCATTAATTTTGCAACAAAAAAAAATTTTGTCCCAAATTTTTGAATTTAGTTTTATTAGTTTTGTTGGATGCAAAGATTTAGTTTGGTGCTTTTTAGAAGTAAATTTGAGTTGATTTGAGCGTCACTAAAACAAATAAAGATCATGCTGGAAAAAAAGTCCTGTAAACGGCTGCAAACGCGCCTGTATCGAGTGGACGATTTTAAAATGTTTGGTGTTTTCAAAAAAGTATTATAGCTTGTTTTTTTTCTGAAAAAAGATGGAATAATAAAACTTTTATTTTTTGAAATTTCTCGTAGTAATTTAATCTAGATAAGGTTTGTCGGCTCGTTTTCTAGCAAAATACATTTATTACAATGGCGTGATGAAAAAAACATAAAAATGATTAAAAATTGCGGCACATGTAATTACATTTGCAGAAACTTCGTAGGTTACAATTCAGTCATCTTTCTTTCTTTACCAAACAGGATAATACCAGCCTCCTGCTTTACAATACTTTTTATTTTCATTAATTAAGCAAGTAAAAGCATATAGCCGTACAAGCCGGGGGGGAGGGGTTAATTGCCTCCGAAGACGCAAAAAAATTGGGCAAAATGATTTTTTTTCGAGCATTGACAACGCACTGTTGGACCAGGAGAAAGTTACTCAGTGTATAACAATCCAGATCAGGGAGCTAGAACTTTTAAAATTTCATGTAATGAACTTTTTTTCTTCAAAGTTTATTTGACAACAAATCAATCGTTTCTGCTCTATTAGAAAATAAAAAAACAAAGTTTGTCAAAAAAGGACTTTGCATAAAGTTTGAGTGAAAGATAGGAATTTGGGAAATGATAGGAGATCAAGATTCTAGTAATCGTCGAAGATATTTAGGGAAAAAACTATTGCCCCCAGCAAAAGATATTAGTCTCGTCAGGCCAATAGCATACCGAGGGTTTTTGAAAGAGGGATGGGAACAAAACAACCACAATCAAATATACTTTTCGGAAAATTTTTCAAGTGATAAAAATATTCTTCACTTTGAATCTATTTCGTTTTTCTTGTCCCAAAAACATAGTGATCTCTAAATTAAAAATGGGTCTTCACTTTAAATCTGGTTTGGTTTCTCGTATTTATGATCGCCAAGGGGAGCAGCCACAGTACAATGACCACCTCCTTTTAAATACGCTACTGAGTAAAACCAAAAGTGAGTAAAAACTGAGTAAAGCTACTGCGTAAAACAAAAGTGAAAAGTTGGCACTACAAAAAAATAAAAACTGTTTAAAAATTTTGATTTAATTTTTTCACAATTGCTCTGCTACTGGTGCTTAGAGCATCTATCTTTTTGCTTTATTTTGCACAATTAGGAAGTGATTTCCTGTCAACCAAGAAACAAATATTTTTTTCATATAAGTAGCTTTCGAGAAAGAGTGAATTTTCAATTTGTAAACGAAAGTTATTAAGCTGTATTTTATTTTTTTAATGACTAAGTTTTTTTAAAAAAACTGTCGATTTTTTTAAACAAGTCAAGCTTCGAAAAAGAAAAAGTGAGAATTAAACTTTTAGATTTAGGCCGCAATAATTATGAATCGATAAAAAATTTTTTTGTTTACAATTTTAAAATGAGAGCTCAAAATAGCATTAAAACATCTAATACCGTAATTTACATAAAGCAGGGTTTTTCAAACTTTTTAGATACGAAACTCCAAGTCTTATCACTTTAGCTCATGGAAGATTTAATCAAAAACTTTTCAGAACGCAAGTTTGTCAAGAATTTTAAACGTTGCTATTAAAGAACTTAAGTTACTGAAGTTACTGGCAAAACAGAATATAGCATTCGAAATAAGAAAATAAAATACTTAGGACATTATGTAAAAATGATGACTCGATATTGGTATATTATGACGCACTTGCAATCCCTCATGTTCATTTTTATCAGAATACATTTAACATAAGGATAATTTTGTAATCAACACTTTGCTGTAATTTCATTTTTCAACACTTAGGCGCATGATCCGGTAGAGTAGGAGGAAAATACCCCTAAAGACGCAAAATCAGATGTTTATCGGACGCCGAATTTTCTATTTTGTCGGTAGGAAGTTACTCAATTCAGAACGATCTAGTTCAGTGCGCTAAAACAACTAAAATTTAATGCAAAGTCTTTTTGAAGATCTTCAAAAATTTATTTCAACAAAACCAAACAGTTTTTTTTTTATTTACAACTATAACCCAGGTGAAGACAAAAAAAAAAAAAAAAAAGCCCTCGTATTAAGTTTGAGTGATATTTACACATCTCCCTGAAATGATGTGAAATTATGATTTGAGTAAAATTGTTTCGCTCCCCAAAATGTTCTGATCTGGTACGGATTTTAATTAAAGCGAAAAAAAAGAAATCTACTTCTTTGAAGATCAAAATTATTCCAAATTTCTCTATTGTTTAATCTTTCATGCAATTCCAAGATTAATCCAAGCATATTGCTAAAACTAATATCTGACCGAAAAATTAATTGCAAATCACATTGTTTTTGGCCTCCTTTTAAAAAGTTGTCCACTGGTTCATCTAATTTGTTTGTACAAGTCAGGGTAAACAACAAAATACATAAAACGTTTTAGTTTAAACTTGCAGAATTATAAGTAATATAATAAAAAATTGAAAAAAGTTTTATAACTTCTTGTATAAATTTTAACGCATTTATTAATTCGCTCGTAGTGCAGTTACCAATGGGTTGTTCTTGGTATTGAAGACCAAGAGATAAAAATAATGCTAATGACGTGCTATGTAAATACCTTTTTAAGTTTTTAATGTATAATATTATAAGTTTTGTTTTTCATTTTTTCCTCATTGATCCTTTGGACTGGCAAAAAAGGTTGGAAGATATTCAGGTTTTTAAATTTTATTCAGATACTTAAATGAAAATTAGAAACGCTTGCCAAGATTGCAAAGCGGAGAAAACTGCCGTAAAGAGTCTTTCTCGAGGAAACAACAAAATCATTAGAGAAGCAAATATGTCTTCTGGCCAGATTGAAAACTAATTAAATAAAACTTTTAACCAGACAGCATTATCTTGGCATCTTCGATAGCAAATTAAAGTATTTTCTTGAGAGTAACTCTAATTTAACGCTTTTCCGAGAGTCAAGAAGATACATAAAAATTATAATAGCAATTTATTCTACAATACATGACGACATTTTTAAAGAATTAATACTTTCAAAGTTATAGTGAGACTATTGGGAGCCTCTTCTCATCGTCAGGAATATATATGAGTATTGTCACAAAAAACAACCTTTTTTGTGGCAAAGTTGTTAAAAACGTACATACCAGAGGGAAAGTGAACCCAACCCCAGGTTTAGAAAAATCTGCCTGGTGTACCGAGCAACAGGTGAAGCAGATTGTCATTAGAACTGCCAGATGCCACCCTGGTGTACCGAGCAACAGATGAAGCAGCCTGACATTAGAACAATGAATCAAGCGGCGGTCGGGTTGCGAGAACCGCCCGAGATTGAAAAAATATACTACATGCCTACTAATCAATGCGTGAATGTTGATTGTACAGAGCTAGTACTAGTGGAAACAATAAGAGTGAGCGCTTGCATTTATTAAACCCCTTGGAGATTCAAGTGAATGCCGAAAGCAAAGGAGGCGTAGAAATAATGAGCCGGAGTACCGACGAGAAGTCTCAACGACGAGATTAGAGTCCCTAAAAAACTTGCGTGGGATTTTGCTTAGTGTTGTGGATTCAACTCTGAAAGTCTTATATGTGAAGTAAGAGATGATCCGCGTTTAAAAGGTTTTGAATCTTTAAACTGGAGAAGATTTAGAACTCAGCTGTTAGATTGTCAAATTTTATTTAAATTTTGCTTTTCAACTGCAAGTTTTCTCAATCATATACTAACAAAGTCTGCTTTTGTATTAATATAATAAAACCGTTTAAATTTAGTTTGTTTAAGCTACGGAAGGAAAGAGGCGTTTACTTACAAAGTTATTTACTAGTAGCAGAGTTAAATAGTCAAAGTTATAGTATAACTAGACCATGTCGTTTGCCAACAAAAGCATCTTTGTAAACAGAAAATAATTTGGCGAACATTGCTTTAGCCCTGTTTCCTTTAAAAAACGGTACAGACCAAGCTTTACTCATATTCTTGGTTGCGTAAAAGTGTCGGCATTTTGAACCAATGCTGCCTAGAAGTGAAACAGGCACTGCAGCAATAGATAGGAGCACTCAAAATACAAGGTTTGATTTTAAGGTTCATTTATAAACTTTTGCTAGCGGCAAAAATTGTGTCTTTTTAAAGAGTGGAAAAATATTACAGAATGTAAATCTCATAAAGTTCTGGGATGTAAATCGTTGCTATTACTTCTAAATAAAATTGTTGTTTTGATAATACTAATATTGCACTGTATTTAGTTTGTTTCGATTTTAATTTATTACAAATCAGTTACATTTTTTCAAAATAATTTTTCAAAAACAGGGCCATGGCATTATAAAATACAAAAAAATAAAATGTTTATTTATTATTTTGTAACCTAAACCGCCTTTTTATTGCGAACATTGTAAAAAGTTTAATTTGAAAAACTAATACCGTCTTGAAGATATTGTACAACAGAGTAATAACTTCTGGAATTTTGATGTTTTTGACGTTTTAAATAATTAGTCTAATTGTGTATTTATTTATTTAGTAGCTGTACCCGATCTTTATCCAACTGTGACTTCAACATAGTTGCATTTTTTAATTGTGAAATGATGCTACGATTTTCTTTTATCAATAATATGCGGCGCATAATGCTCGAGTTAACTAAAATCGTAAATATCGAATAGTGATGACGAAAGGAGAAATATACATGTACAAAGCGCGCGACATTTTAATTAAATAAAAGTGCCTCTTTTTGAAAGTTAGTTGTTTAGCAACGCGTGCCGATTCAAGTTTATTATAAAAGAAGCGTCAATCTGTTGTCATCAGTAGTCATAATTTCGGTGAATGAATAAGTTGTTATGTTTTGCGGAATAAGTTTGAGGTGTTGTGCTAAGTTGCTGCGCTCAAACATAACCGCAGGAAAAAACTAAATTCAATTTTTGATAAGTTATTAAGTTACTTGTTGATAATTTGTCTAAATAGAAGCCGGTTCGCTCAAACATTTAAAGGAATCCGATTGCTTCCTCGTCCTCCGCAGTACTGAACTTTTTGGATAAGATTTCGTATACAGCTATAATTTTCTTGCTGGGCTTCAAATGTGCATTTTTAAAGATAAGGCAACAATATACAAAATAAAAGCTTTAATCAATTCTTAACCATGTAAAACTTCAAAAAACATTAGATTTAATAGAAATCAGTAAAAAGTGTTTAATATAGGAAATTATATTCATAACTAAAATCAAAGCTTCAAAACAAAAGCGCATTTTTATCAAATAGTTAAGTTATTGTTTACAGTGATGGCCTTACAAAGGGGGGAGGCGTTGCAAAAAAAGTAGGGTGGCCACTTTTTAGTGCGCCAAGTTTCTTTTGTCCTAAAATAAAGTGATTTTAAGGTCTTTACTATATGTTGATATCTAAAACCTTTATTTTTGTCCCAAAACTATTCATTGCTTCGAACAGCTTGGATCAAGCGCAATCTGCTATGAACTGGTGTTGAAAGATTTCAATCGAGTACGTCCCTACCCTAAAGATAAAGTGCAGACAGAGGGGATCAAAGTGATGATGCTATTATGAAGAAATAAAAAAATAATTTGCTTAGAGGGGCCACATTTTGACGTTTTTTGTGAGAAGGGTCCGGTGCAGCGGCTCCGTTTGCACTAAACCATCATTGACTGTTCGATGCGATCAAAAGCCTAATATTAAAAAATTACAAAATTAGAAAGCAATAACAATAATTTTTTAAAAAAGGCAATTTAAAAAAAGTTAATTTTCAGTTGACCGGTGCGATCGCTTTTTTCACATCTTACTAAACCATCACTGACTGTTCAGTACGATCAAAAGCCTAATATTAAAAAATTTACAAAGTTACGAAGCAGTAGCAATCATTTTATAAACCGAGTAGAAATATTTAAACAACTTAATTGCATAATATTTGTTCAAATTTTTTTACAAAACCAAATTATTTACATTAGGCATCACAATGAATAGACAACTTTGTTTAGTATATTGCTTCTAAAATTCTATTTTCAAATTAAATTTATACTAAAATTTACCAAGTTGCTGTACAACAAGAAAATGAAATTACTGATCACTTTTATGTTAGTACAAAACGGTATTAAAATATAAAACATCAAAACCGCAAAATTTCAAAGTAAAAGTTAAAACACCAAATGGGGTTTGCATTTATTTCGCCATCAATAATTTCTTCTAATACACAATTTAGATATTTAAATTAGAAAAGAAAGTAACAATCTTTTCAAACTCTGCTTCTTTTGGAAAGATCATTGATGAAACTTTTATCTTTGATTCTGAAATTTTCCAGCAGAGCCGCTAATTTGAAGTCTTAGTGAAACTTAATTAAAAGTAAAAACTAAATGCAAAAGAAAATATAAAAAATGATGAAACAGCAAACAATATTTTACGTAATTTGAGAATAACTTCTCATCAATGAAAACAAAAATCGTTTTATTATTGCACGAGTGTTACTCAGGGTTTCGTTAAAATTACAGAAAATGGCAACACGATTTCTTCAGCTTTCTTGTCTCTTTTTCATCAGTTTCTTTGAATGTAGACACTTGGTCTTGATCTAATGTTTTAGGTTTTTGAACGTTTTCTACATCAAGTTCTGACTCAATCTGGCAAAACAAAAATAAAGTTTTGAACATAAACATCATAATTAATTAGTAAATGAGATCTAAATAAGAAATATAAATTAAAGTGCTTGTAGATGATATTGTGATTGGCAATAAATTAAGAAAAAGACAGAAAAAAGTTGTGACAATAAACGTCAACACTAGAGTGAAAAAAACAAGAAGATATTTCAATTTAAAAAATTAAATTTACAACAGTTAAATGCCAGAGTGCACCTTAAAGTGCTTAATGCATTAATTGTCGCAAGCGTAATTTGTACAGTTATTAATCAATATGCTCCAAAGTTACTGACTTTTATTTTTTTGCCGTGATCTTTGCAACAACAAAGCTTAATGCAAACGAATTCTACAAAAAAAAGAAAATTGTACTTATTACGTTACTGCATGACAGGGGTTTCCACAGTCCCCTATTACTTTTTTTGTGTAAATTGTTCATTGTTGGTGGCAAACTAAACAATTTTTTACGAAACAGTGTGAACTGTTATGCTTAGCATTCGGTGTTACGTAATAATGCGTGGTTTAATCATTTATTTCCAAATATGGCAATCAATTATCATGTTTACAAAAAAATTTGCATTTTTCCAGTATCTCGAAACTCTTACAAAAGTACTTTTTATAGTTTTGTAAAACAACAGAGCAACGTAACTGATTTGTTTTATTGTAAGTTCATGTTGCTAAAGAATTGCATCTACTTAAATTACAAATAGTCTAAAATTATAAGTGCAAAATGAGTGTATGATTTCTGACAAAAAACGCCATTCATTCAGTACATACCTGGTAAACACACTAAGTATATTTTAAAACTCTGGGTGTCATTTGATGCTCTATATATGTCCTAGTAAGTGTTAAAAAAGTCCAAGAACAGTTTATAAATCTCACAATTCATAGAAAAATAAGTTGCAATGAATCCTAGCAGACACATCCAAGTGGCAAGATCACCACTGACAAACATGCTCGTCCTTTGAAAAAGAGGTGAAAAAACAAAACTTGATTTTATTCGGTACAATAAGACTAGCAAATTTTTGTTTTCTACTTCTGACCAAACCCCATTTAGTTGAATTTATGTAGGACAATAAAAGACATTAACGGTCTTTGGTGGTGGTTTGTGGGAGTGGGACGCAGGCATCTAGAGACAATTTGCAAAGTGTCATTCAAAGCACTGTCTATGAAGCAAGTGGGTGGGCTGCGACACCAAACCAGCGTGCTCTAATCAATTATTGAGTGAGCCGAGATAGGTCAAGCTGTTCGCAATGTTTTGACAATTAACCCTATCCTAAGAACGAGTTGCCTAAACATTGCGACGCACAAAAATTGTTTTTTTTGGAAAATTCTACAAAATAGTGACGGAACGTGAACCATCTATCTAGTTTTACTTCAAGATAAGTCGGAACTGGCAGATTAGCAAACGTTGAGCTCACGTTTGGCCTTTCGGTTGCTTAAATTAAAGGTTGCTGCTATCGTCTTTGAATAAATTAACTAAAATCTTCAAGTTTGGAGATGCGTTGAAAGTGTATATTTGACTTAGTTACGCTGAAAGTGTAATTAAAATATAAAATAGTCCTCGAAAGCGCAAAAAAGGATTGTGTTTTATGTGTATAAACATTTAAAATATTACTTTTTTAAGTTAAAAAAGGTAACTTAATTAAATATTAGTTTTGGTACAGTTATCAAATAACTTTGATTTTTTAATATTTAAAAAAATTGAAGTATTTTTTGTAAATACAGAATCAATTACTTAATGTCACAAAAGTTTATCAAAAATCACTTTATTTAATAAATTTAACCCATTAATGACCGCTATCAAAAATGCATCTAACAGTAACTTTAATGTTACTTCTTAGTGTACTATTTTCTTTCATTCAATTTTTAAAAAATGTAAACAATTTTTAGTTGCCTAGCAGCGCGGTGCTTTTTTAGAAGAACAATGGTCTCTCAAACGGGAGTGCAGCTGTCGAAATTAGTTTAACGTGTGCGCAACGGACTATTTGATTGCAGCAACAACATCATTAATGCTTATGAAAGAACTTAATCAATAAAAACAATAATACAAGAAAAACTATATTTGTTTTTCTGTTAATCTATTAAAAAAACTTTTTATGAGTGTTGAAAAGGTGGGGTTGTTTGGAGGACACAAGTTTTTGAGCAAAAAATTCTTGAATGTTTACAAGAAACTTGGAAATTGATGAACAAATAAAATCATATTTTACTAAGCTTCATTTTCAGAAAGCTGATCAAATTTGTCTACAAATGCTGGGTTTTCAGGTCAAGCGATATTTACTTTTACAATTTGGAAACTTGTTCGAGAACATGTGAAACAAAGCATCAGCAAGGTTGTGGACGTCCAATTGCCACATCTCTTCTTTCAAGGGTAAGAGAGTCCTGCTTGTCATCGTGCTTGTTTCAGAAATTTTTACGTCGCTTAATTTCTTAGGTTATTAGCACAAAATTTTAAGGTCTTCGATCTGATTATACGTGAAGACAGCAAAATAGTGTCAAATGCGAGAGTGTGAATTTGTTGAAAAAGAGGAGCGTGGGTTTTGAACTGCCGATTGGACGATTATCTGTCCATGGTACAAGTGAATCCGGTCAATTTACTTCTACTGATGTTGAATTTCTTTTCTCAAATTTAACATCAGAAGCAAAATCAATTGCCGCAAATTTAATCACGAAAACCAAGAATTTATTTTGAAAACGATTGATAAATGGTGAGAAGCAGAAATTATTCGGTCGAGCTCTTTGCTTTGGCGTATAGGGGTAGTTTTGTTAAAAATTCTTTCAATCGGCAACGAAAACGTTTATTCATAGGCTACTCGCAAGCTATTAATATTTACACTTAACTTAATGCTTATCTCTCCCTCAAATCGACGATATGATTAATAAACTTTCTCAATATTCTGTGTTTTCTACTTTAAATCTGCGCAGTGCTTACCATCAAATCGAACTCTAAGCGTAAATAGACCGGTTTTGAAGCGGTAATTTTTATGAATTCACACGAATACCTTATGGCATCATAAACGGAGTCGCCGCTTTTCAACAATTTTTTTTCTGCTCTATAAAAAAAAGAAAGTTAAAGTCATAAGTATGCGTACATAGACAATGTCGGACAGATGGTTTCACTCCACTTGAATTTGATCGCAATATAAAAGCGTGATCCAATGTTTCGCCGAAACTTAATGTCAAACGATTACAAAACCGTTAGCTCAATTTCTGATATTAAAATTCTTGTATACGTTTTTGGAAACAAACGCATTAAGCCTATCCCTAACGTATGAAACCGCTGTTAAACTTACCGCCGCCTGATAACTTAAAGCGCTCTGTCGAGTGCTGAGCATAAAATTTTTCTTTCATCAATAGTGCTTTAAAATCTGAATTGTTGAAAATCGAATTGACTAAGACCGCGATGCAATTAACTGATGAGTCTCTGCTGTTTATCGTCAAATGTGATGCATCTGTCATGATTGTTTCAGCTTTTTTAAATCAAAGAGGCCACCCAATTGCATTCATGTCTGGAACTCTTCAAGGAAAAGAGCGGCACCTATTTTTGAAAAAGGCGATAATCAAAGCTCGTAGAAAATGGTCACATTTGTTGATTTTACTTTGATTACGTTTACTTTGGTCAAAGATTAACAATCAGTGTCCTTTATGTTTGACAATCGGCGCCGTACTAAAATTAAGAGCGACAAGGTTCAACAGTGGGGTATAAACTGGCTTCTTTTATGTACAGTATATGATACAATATTGTCCGGGAGAGCAAAACGTTGGATCTGACATGTTCAAGAGAGCAGCAAGTGTGCTACAAATTCGAAAATTGTCTTTAAAATTGCACGAAAAGCCTTTTCACCCGAAAGTCTCACAAAAGGTTTATTTCCTACGAACAAAAAATTTGTAGTTTTCAACCAGCCTTGTCAAACAAGTTGTATCTTTGTGCAAAGTATATGCAGAAGTAAAACCTGTCTTTTTTCGTTTGGGAATTTACAATCTTAATTAACTCTTATCGGCACTACTGTTAACATTTTGTCAACACGGGTCGCATGTTGTATTGCCGTTCTTAAACAAAAAATCCATAGGAGCTTCTTTTCGACTATGATGAAGATTTATAAATGTGCTTTACGGAAAAAAATGAAAAATTGAAAAATGACTTTTATTTTTTATTTTATTGAAAAGGCATACGTTGTTGCACTACTTTCCACAGTTTGTGGACAAAGGAATCTTGACTTGTAAACGTAACAAAACTAAAAACCGCTGGTCGCCTATTCATTCCGTTGTACTTGTGCTTTGTTCTAAAATGCATTCATGTGAAAACTAGTCTAATCTCGAATGGAAAGACAGCTGGCAACTGTTTCTCGAAATTTTCACAGGAATTTCAGACGCACCATGTTTCTTGTAAAAAGGAGTAGCATAACATTACTGTCACATCATAATATTACTTGATTTGCTAGTGGTAGAGGATAAAAGTAAGTTTTTACAGTTACGTATGTGTCTACTAAGGACGTGTGTGTTTAGCCTAAGCAGTATAAGCTCTACAGCACAGCAATTGTATTAACTCTTTTAGTTGCTCGACAGTTAGCTATATCATCAAAAAGTGAAGATTGTTTACCTTGAAACTCTGAAAGAGATAGAGTGAGTTTATAAAATATCATATCTAGCAGTTCTTACCAAAACAAACTGCAAGTAGTAGTACGGTGCCAGGGACAAGTAAAAACATACTTTGCATTTTATGTTGAAGCTTTCATAAGCGTTTATTAGGATAAACTTTTCTGTACTGTATATATCTGACTTTATTTATTTGTGAGCAGCTTGCATGCCAGGAAGTACAATAAATGTAGGCTAATCATGAGTATAGGCGACTTACGTTACGTGAAGCATGCAGTCAACTTGGATTTGTAGACGAGCTGAGCATTGATGATTATGATGATAATAATGAAGTCGCCGAGGAGTTTATCCCGGTAGAAGATGGCGAGAATGACGAGGAAATTGCTGTTGATGATGAAGGAGATGTCGAAGTATTTAAAGAGATAGATGACAATGACACAGACTATGATGATGGAGCCTTAAGTGATGAAAATCCAAACGCCGATCAAAGTGATGAAGAGGACCGTCTTTTTGACTGCATACCGAGCAGAAGCGGCATTTCGTACACAACCCAAGAGACTCCGAATCAAAGACGACGTCAAAACACCCTTACACAAACGCCCCGAGCTATTGCCACCCCACAAACTGAATGCAAAAGCTTTGAACATATGGTCACAGAAGAAATAATGCGAACTGTTCTCAAGTACACTAATAGAAAATGTAAGGAGGTTCGATGTACACTATCTACTCCTCAAAATTACCACGACTTTTCAATGAAGGAATTCAAAGCTGCATTAGCAGTAATCTTGCGGGCAGGCAGTGATAGGAACAATTTCACGGAGTTGCAAAACTTATGGAACGTCGGAGACAGCAAACCTTTTTACAGGACAGTTATGTTTTTGAATCGCTTCAAATGCTTCCTAAGATGTGTAAGGTTTGATAATTGGCACAGACGGGAGCAAAGAAAAATAAATGACAAGTTTGCTGCTATTTCAGAAATATGGGGCTTATTTCTTGGAACTATTCAGCGTGTGTATGTTCCAGATGTTTAATAACAAAATCATTCTTTAATAACAGATGTCCACAAAATGTGGACAGTAGTGCGACAAGCGGTGTGATTTCAAAAGTGCTGATAAGGGTTAAACCTACTCAACCATTCGAAAAATAAAGTATTGATTTCTGAGGGTTTTTTTCCTCCTCTTTTGCAAACAAATATTTATTAATTGTTGTCGACAATTACTCTCGTTTTCCTTTTCACTTTCCTAGATAAATACATGACCACCTAAACAGCAACCCAATTTTTTGATCGAATTTTTACTCTATGTGCTAGACCGTCATTTTTGTATTCTAAAAATGTCCCCAGTTTTTCTTTCTTGTAAGTTTAAAACATACTCAATGAGTCAAGAAATATTCTTCAGGAAATAGACAAAAACTGAAAAGACAGAGCAGATTGCATGGAAACCAATTCAACTTGTAGTAAAATTGTACAATCTGTCTTTTTTGCCACGAAGTCGGTATTAGCAGAATCACTGCATTTCAATAAGATCACTTTTGTGAACGGTAACAAATGCCACCCCTCATGACAGTTTTTCAAATATTTCAGTATTGTTTTACCAATGGAATGTCAGTTCTCATCGTAAATGGTGTCAAGATAAAAAATCTTTTTTAAGCGCTTCGGGTGTATCGCCAAGTCTGACCCTCTTGTGATCAAGATGGAGATAATTTCAGAGCAGATGCGTTGTTAGGTTGCGCAGGTGCGTTGTTCAAACGGTCGAGAAATAACAGCTTTTTTATTGACTTCTCAACAACAAGAAATTACTGCAGATGATGAACTTGATTGCCTATTAACCCTAACAATCGTTTCTTAATAAAGCGATTGCATTCAGTGCAATAGTCAAGTCGGAATCGTAGTAAGATTTTCATCTCGTTTCAAGTCTTAGATCTGGTTTTACTAATTTCATTCTGGTCTTTTAAATCTTAGATAGTCATTATCTAACGAGGTCAAAAGATATGAAACGTCAAACAACGATTGTGACTCGACTATTGGACAAGATGAAATCTCTTCACAAAACATCAAAAATAGCAAAAGTTTTACTTCTCCAAACTCATTACCTCCACATTCGTCAAAAATTAAAAGCTTTTCCTAAATTCGTTATGGCAAAAACCACGGCTTCTTAAACTTTTTTTATTCACGACTTTGTTTATAATTGTGAGTTTTTTCTTAACCCCCATTAAATATTAACAAAATATATGTAAATATTTTGTGATAATTTGTTGATTAGGAAACAATGTACGTACATACTTATGAAAAACTATAGTTTCAAAAATTGTATAGAAACATAGAAAAATGTAAAATTAAAAATTGCACAAAAAGTTGTAAGATTACATTTTTTATAATTACAAAAAGCGCATTTGTTTACTGGTTAAGTATACAGAACAGAACAGAACAGAACAGAATTTATTATTTTGCCCGAAAATAAACACACAATTAACGTCAACACAGAACTATTCAGGCCAGGAAGCATCGAAAAACCCTAAGGTTTTCAAGTCAAGATGCTCCTTGTTTATTATCAATCAAGCATGAATTAGAATGAGTATACAAAAATTAAAGAAAAAATCTTTTGTTAATGACAGGGTGTGCTTGAATTTCACTGCATAACTAATTCAATTTTTTACCACATACAAGGAATTGTAACACTTTCACAACGGTTTAAACTGTAAAGCTACAGTTAAAATCAAAATATTAATTGTCTATGACACCATAGATCAAAACCAATGGTTACTTCATCTTACTTTTCGCTACTCGAGCTCGGGTTTGATACTGTTTCAACAAGTTGCAAATACAGTATACTGCAACTACGCAGTAGATTGTTACTGTAGGCTGAAGATAGCAACTAAATTTTGTAATAAATTAAAATATAGGGTGGCTAAAACTATAAAGTGTTAATCATTTAGTCTGACTGAACCAATTTAGCTCCAGTGACGGAGCTTTACGGATCAAAATTCATTCTGTAACATGTGCTCGGAATTTCTTTAGCGCCACATTTATAGCGTAACCTTGGAAATCTCCGTGTTTAGGACTGAATGTTTTAATTACAGAATCAATATAAAAATAGTATTATTCTTTCAATGTTCACTATCGCGTCGCGATGCAACAAAGATAACCAACTACACTGGCACAAATTCCAAATTCACAACCATTTGTTAGTGCAGTCACATTCAAACATTTGTTTAAATGCACATCTAGATTTTATAAACTCATCTATTTAAATATTTTACATTAAAATCTTGCCACCCAAGATTTCGCTAAATGACATCATTTGGGGTCGCAACCTATAGTTTAAGAAGCCCTGGTATAAATCAAAAGTAGTCTTTAATTTTTCATAAGGGGTAAATGAACTGTGCATCTTAATGATCACCACATCAGTGTATAATGTCCTGTGCGTTGCTCCTCTTCTTCAACACGTATTTCTGTTAGTCTGTTTTGGTTCTGTTTTCTGTTAGTTTGTGTTTAGTTAAGTTTTAAATTATCAACTTTTACTTTGTTCAGTAGTTAAAGTTATATTCCGATTGTTTGTTAGATCACCATTGATCGTTTTTTCGTTTAGACATTAAGTATATTTTAATTTTAGTTCAAAATTGTTATCAGCATGTCTGAATTTTTGTATTTTAGCAGAGTAATAAAGTATTTTTAAATACTACTAATTACTTGATGATAGTATTTTGGACCATTTTTCTTATATAGAAACAATAAATTTAAACGTATAAAATAGTATTTGAAAAGAAAAATCCAAAAAAATGTACCAATGCGTTTTTAAGGTATTATTGTTACAAAAAAGTTTGTGAAACATTTTTGCATTTTTGTTTTGAGTTCGTATTTTTTTAAAAATCAAGGTTATTTCGATTTGTCAAATAAAAAATTTTTCTATAAGCGTGTGAAACGGAAGTTAATACAAACACTTTTTTTTGAAAAATACAAGTAGGTCACTAAAATAAGCTTCTATCTAAAAATTAAGTCAATACTAAACAACCGACCAATCTTTCAAGTCTTTGGACAAAATGCTTTTCTACAGAAAAATGGTCCAAAATGAGTTAAAAATTGCTATAATATTAATTAAAGCTTGATTACAAGTTTGTCTTTTAATGCTGCACGAAGCTCTTCAAGCGTAGATTTTGTAATTTTGCAGTTGGAAAGTTTCAAGTTCCCATCATTGCTGATGCGTTTCATAACAATTTGGGCAAAGTCTTCATGAATTTTAATGCCTGTGATAGATAGTTCTTTCATCTGTAAAACAAATTATTTCTGAATAAACTAAAATAAAAATAAAACAATTCTAAACACAAAAAACTATAATTGTAGAAAATTATTGCACAATCATGGTCAAAATCAAAAGAATAGAGAGGTATAAATTTTTTAATGAAAAAAAATTAAGTTTTTTGATTAAAACGAATTTTCGAATATTGAAAAAAAAGTTAGAATTGATTTAAAATAAAATTGAAGTTTTAAGCTTCGAATACATTTTAGTTGTAAAAACTTTAAAATGACCAATGGTAGTGATGGAACTATTAAGCCTTATCTACCTGAGATGTTTTTTTTTGTTGACTACCTAATGGGGGTTTGCGGAAGACCCTAAGTTTACATGTCCAATACTCTTAACAGACAGTAGCTGCGCAGTTAATTTTTTGATATGTTGGAGAAAATTTATTCTAGTTTATTCTATTGATATGATGAAAAAAATTTATTTTATTGCTTTTTTTTGCCGACATAATCTATTATGTCGGCAAAACAAAGCAATCAATAAAAAATCTTCATGTTGCCGCTTATATGACTCTGTGTAAATAGGATTTTCTTATGCCACAGCAAAAAAATCATGAAGTAAATCAAAAAAATAGCCTGCTACACTAAAACTACCTATCGGATTTGCTCAAGTGAAATATCAAAATATTCAGAAATAAATTTTGGGAAAAGTCATAAAATTTTAGGCTTTATTATCAGAACTTTACGAGTTATAACGTTTTGGAAAAAGGGAGGTTCTCTGAGGACCCCCCTTAGGTAAATTAGGGTTAACTGTTTCAATTTACGGCAGTCTTTAAAACGACTGCTTTCTTTAAAATTTTTTCGTCCATTTTTTGTCAGAAAAAATCGTTAGCAATAACAAACTACAAGAAAACGTGGTTTATATAGGGTTAGTGAATATCGAAAGTAACGGTATCTCTGATTGGTTTGGAGAAAGAGAACACGCGATTGGGGGGGTCACTTGCACCGCAAACGAGAATATTTCTATTCCAACGCCTACGCGTTCCAGTTCGGACTTTGTATTTCTTCATCCTCTAATAGACAACACTTAACCTACTGTGTTACTACTTTCTCCGTAGCAGGAAACTGTCTCTGGAGCTTTTACTGCATTTTCAGAAATTGATGCATTTTTGTGCGTTTTGCTAAGAAATGACGGTTCGTGCATATGGACAGGTGGGGCACTGTTCCATGTCTTATTCAGTGACATGCCGTGAAGCTCGTGGTTGGTGAGGCACTAATTTTTTAAAATAATGTTAGTACTAATTTCATTTAATAACAAAAAAACAGCGCTTTACTTAAATAAAAAAGGCGTATTCTCTCATATTTAACTAACTCTTTTTAAGTTAAAAAAATATTTTTTCTATTTTATCTCTATATTTATCCTGCTGACTCTCAAGAAAGTGTCTGAGGCTCTATACATAGGTAGGCTTGCCATAAAACCCAATTTTTAGGGATTTGCTTTGGCCGGTTTTCCAGAAATCCAAGACAGAATCGAAGTGAAGACCTCCCTTTTTTAGAAAACACTACGTTTGAGGGACGAAAAACATAAAATCCAAAACTGACTCAAGGCAAAGATCTTTTTAGAAACAATTTTTTTCTATTAACGAGCGTCCCGGTCTGACCCTTTGGAAATATGGTATGCCTATCTATACATAGGGCAAGCAACTACCCCAATCCGGAGATGCCAAGATATTGCTGTAGGATTGAAATTTGTTATTTTGTTTTTTAATTTTGTAGAGACATTACTAAAATTTAGAACTGCTTGCCAAGACCACCAAGCAGGAGAAAGTGCCGTTCAGTGTCTTTCTCAAGCACACAACAGAATGGCGTAAGTAGGTTTTAAACCAATACCATGTCGATCACAAGCACGGCGCTCTAACCACTCGACCACGCTGTCTTGTTTATGAACAAACGTGCTTTGTTTATGAAAAACTTGCAAAGTTTTTAGTTTCCTTTAACATTAGAATTGCAAAATATGTTTATTTAGAGACAAATCAATTCTTTAGGTTTAATAAGTCTCAAGGAATTTGTTTTTGTATGAGAGCTTTCAATTTCACATGCTTTCTAAAGCTTTTATGATCGGATCCAGGGGCCGAAGAGGTTTAACTCCTTAATTTTTTTGCACAACCATGACCTCCTAAAGGTATCTATCGGTGAAGTAAAAAACAACGTCGTAATATAAAAAATCAAAATCGTGGAAAGAAAACTAAAAAGTATTTTCTTGCAATGCAAAGACAAGACTTTAACTTTCATGCACACTTAATTCCAAGCAAGTAATATTTCAAAAGTTGGCAAAATATATGCATTGTTAAAAATCTGTAATTAAAACTGACCCTTCCAAATCTTTTTACCTCCTTCCAAGAGAGGCGTGCCTTGTGTTAAAAATTGCTGACTTGAATTAACTTAAAACTTAGTTTCCGATGGTTGTCTAAAGATGCAGCTGGACATTCTACATTTTCAAACTAAAGGTTGAAAGGATTATTGTCGTTTACAATGGCAATTGTTTTATTAGTTTCAATTGTCTTCACAATAGAAGTAAAAAATTTTGCAATAACTTTTTACAAGTTAAGATAAGGTATAGTTTATGAATAGTGTTAGTTAGAAATGTATATTACAAATATAAAAATACTGCCAAAAATTGAGGTTCATACACTAAATTATATATACACCAAAATTAGATTGAAAGCTAAACGTTGAAACTTTTTTTAGCTTAGATGCTAAATCATCTTTCATTACTAGAACCTAAAATAAATTTATTGTTTTGGTGTTGCGCAACGCGTGTATTCCAATTTAGTAAGAACAAACCGATTTATCTTGTTTCAGCAAATGTCGGAGTAAGAAAAACTTTTTTTCTCTACAAAGTCACAATTGCGGCATGCCTCAAATCTCTCTCATTTCAACAAATATTATGATCACAACAAAAAAAACCCTAAATTATTTTACTTTTCTTTTTTTTTTATCTGAAGAGAGGCAAATCTTAAGCTGCCTCACTAGCGTATTAGCGATTTTGTTAAAAAGAGCGGTTGACAAAATGATTGAAGCGCTGAAAGTACAACAATTAAACCGTCGAAAATGAGGCTAAAAAGCAAAACTAACTAAACTACTACAAGTACGGCATATTTTTTACTAATTTTTTTTTCAACTAATAGCATGTTGCATCTATTTTGCAAAGACTATTAATTCAATAATTTATTTTTGCTTTATTCGATTTCCATAGGTGAGGAACAAAAAAATGACTGCAATTTGAATAAATAACTGCATTAGCATAAGATAAATGAAAAAAGAGAAGGCATGACAGTGATTATTTAAAGTATAGTTTTATAGCTTCCATAGTGAATAGTCAAGTGGTACCACAATGCGTGATATGCTATGAAAATCTCAGCAATCGTGCAATGTGACCAAGTTGTTTCCAGCGTCATCTGCAGACAAAACACTCTAGCCATAAACTTAAGCTTTTAGCCTTTTTTCAAAGCAAAAAAACTGCTTGAACAAATTAAAAATCTTTTGGCAATCTTTGTCAGCAAAAATTGTAGAAGTGGCAATCGAAATTGGTCATATGTTTGCTAAAGAGAGGAAGCCTCACAACATTGGTAAAACATTAATCAAACCGTGCATGGCAAAAGCAGCTGGCCTTGTGTTGGCAAAAACTTACAGCAAAAAGATGGAGATTTCACTCTCTGGTTCTACGTATGACAAAAGCACCCATTGATGAGCTCGCAAAAGACTCGTCACTTTTTTTTTTGTCAATTCAACGCAATAAAACAACTAATATTGCTCAAATGTTGCAATTGTGAGTCTACTTTTGTTGTTTTGAAGAACCCTAGAGAATAGATTTAGAGTTTGTGTAAATTTGTGAGTGTCTACATTGATGGTTGCTTGACAATATTGGGGTTTCAAAGTGAATTTATTGCAAAGATAAAGAAAAAAACCTTTAATGGGGTTAGATCTCATTGCTTGATTCACTGAGAGGGTCTGAGCTTTACTTATTGCTATGAAAGATAAGCTTGCAACAATCGTATGAGCCGTCAACTGCGTTGAAACAAGTGCTGTCAATACACAAACTGTTTACGAAGCTTTGCAAGAACACAGATTTTAATCATGAAACTCTACTTTTCATATATCTGTTCGGTGACTATCAAAATTTAACATGTTCACCCGCATAAATGAAATAAAAGATGAACTTATGCCGTTTTTTTTTGAAGCTCATGAGCAGCAAGATCTTCTCTGGTCTATCCAATCAAATAAGATTTCATCTGACCTTGGCAAACATCGTGGATGTTATTGAAGTGTTTAAATTTGATTTTGCAGGCCAAGAATAGCCTGTCAACCGTATCAATGACTAAAATGCCATCAACGCTTTTGTAGCAAAACTAAAGCTGGGCATCGTCAAATTCAAGAAGAATTAATGCAGCTTTCTTTCCTAAACTAGATTTTGCGCTCAAGAAATACCAAATTGAACTTGGGCGAGCTTAAACTCAAGGTGGAGGATCACCTGCAACTTTTAAAACATGAGTTTAAACGCTATTTTCCAGATTTGAGAGACACTAAACTTCCAAAATTGAAGATGACAAGAAATCTTTTAGGTTTGAATAAGAATATACTTTCAAATGATTTGTAGGAAAAGTTTTTGAAAACGAAATCAACTCCACTGCAAAAAACAATTTTGAAAGTATGTCCCTGACTGATTTCTGGGAGAAATACGAGTATGTGCACATATACAAGAATGTGCGTGTTGCAGCTATACCAATAAGCCATCCTTTTTTATCAAATTAAATGTGCAAAAATGTTTTTTCTTTCTTGATGCTGTATAAAGATAAAACACAGAAAAAAACTTGATTGTGAACCCGATTAACACCGCATTATCTGGTACATAGCCACAAATTAAACTTTTGGTTTCCAAAAAATAGTTACATCCTTTTTATTAAAATACTTAGCTATTGTTGTTCTGTTCAAATTTGTTAGATTTTTCGCATGATAGGGCTTGAGTTTTGTTAATATTATTAAAAGGAGGGCAAGTTTTATTTACAAGATGAAAGGAGGTCGCTTCTCAAAAAGTTTAAGAATCCCTGGCCTAGAACATTCAAAAAACGATTGGTAGTATCTAATGTTGTTACGCTGATTTTACTTTGTAAGATACATAACCTGTTTTCCACTTAATCACAAGATGATATTGTGGGGTCATTAACTGCTCTGTCTAAATGCTAAAACTATGTATTAACTAATTAAGAATTCTTTACCTGTATGTTCTAATATTTTCAATTTTTCTCTGGTAAAATTGGCTAATCTATAAATAAATAGCCCGCAATTTGTTTTAAACAAAATAAAGAACAAAATGTAAACAGTTTTTGCAAAACATTTTTAATTGCCTAGCAGCGCGATGTTTCTTTAGAAAAGCAATGGTCCCAAGCGGGAGTGCAGCTGTCGATGTTTCAAACCACCAAGTTGACAATCTAAACCATAAAATGGATTTCAATAATTGTGTAATCTTAGGTTTTTCAAATCATTGGCAAAAACGTTTTATTAAAGAATCGTTATACATTTAAAAATTTAATTCATCTATGAGTATCGACAAAAAATCTGTTCCACTGTATTTTATTTTTTAAAGTAATTTATATTAATTTTAAAATTACGCGCAGATAACTACGTTTTATTCAGTAGAATATGTTGGCAATATTTTATTCTATCACGTCATCAATTATTTAAATTTAGATTTTCAAATTTACAATTAATTTTTAATTTTACGCAGTCGATAATGGAATGAGTTATAATTCCGAAACGTCCTTAATAACTATGTTTCAAAATATATTGGCTATACTTTTTATTCTGAAATTAAAACCGTTTCTTTTTAAGATGTTTGCTTAATGTTTTAACTATTTATAAATCACAACACATTTTGTAAAGACTGAAAAAGACGTTTTAGAATGCTTATAAATAACAATTGAGTTTTATTGCGAAACAGACAAGGCCTTGTAAAAACGAGAAAAAGTAATTTTATTGGAAAAGTCCTCATATATTAGTAGAGTTTTCGAATAGTTATCACCTATGAATAATTTTTTAAACATTTCTCAGGCTTTTATAACCTGTTTGTCTCCGAGTTCAACCAAGACCGCCTAGAGTGAGAAGGTTTTTGGTTTCGCTTTGTGACGTCACACAGTTCGGTAAAGAGCATGGTAAAACTGAGGCGAAAGTTTTTACGCTATTAAAAGTGCGTTGTAAAATATCCTTTTGAGCGAGTTTGGTAGATAATAGCAATTCAAAACACAGTTTATCAAAAATCTGTAGGCAGTTTTTAAAACAAACTTTAAGTAAAACTTGAGAAAATGAATTTGTAAGCATTAATTTCAGATCAGAAGCAAAACGCTAAAACAATTTAACCAATAAGGTTTTAATTTACTGAAAAGTATTGCTGGTTTAATGAATTTGGTTTGATAGATTTAGGTTAAAGTAACTTTCACTGAAGGTATTTTATAACAAGGGTAGTTTTAGATATCTCTGGTATTAAATTCAAAGTTTCCTGATTAAACTTTTTAAGATTTGCTAAATGGTTTTCCAACTAACTAACAATATGCAATTGCTGTGTTTTATTTAGAATTACTGTATTGCCAACAATCAAATAAAATAGTATGAGTTCAAAAATATCAATTGCTTTTAAAAATTTTTTAAGCATAAAGATTTTTACTTTTTTAACCAGTTACCCTAAAGTTAAATCTCAAAACCAAAAATTTCAAATAATGCTTTTTTCTTTATTTATGTAAGCATCATAACTGATAAAAAGGATGCTTTTATTCCATCAAAGTTTTAGGAAAAATTTCATAATGCAACTGTTTCACATTAAAATAATATTTAAAGCTGTATCATATTTGTACAACATTGTTGATCGTAGATACGATATGACAATAGCTGCCTCTGATAGATGCTTTAAACCAATTATAATGTAATATAAAAGACTAAAAATACTTTTTTAAAGCTGAATCACGAACTTTTTTATTTGAGTATAACTATGAGCATCATATTGGTATAACACAAGTTTTTTTTTTTATATAAAGCAAAGTTTCAATTTTTATCATCATCTGATATGATTGTCACACTTTTGGTAGATGAGATTAATCTACGATACTTTGATTACAAAGGGAAACCATTGTTGGCTCATCATATAATAGCGTTTGCAATGCTGCAAAATCTACTTTGGCATTTATGATTAGCCGCGTATTTTCTAAATATAAAGATATTGTTCATCTTTTGCCAATCTTTAGAATGTCTACCAGCGATTTAAATATCATGCCAAAAAAGATTATTGTTGTTTTAGAAGATATAGGATTTAAAGTTATTGTTGTCATAACCGATAATAATTCAATAAATCGCAAAGCTTTTTCATAGTTTGTATCTCCTCCAAAGCCTTCGATGGTTTATCCCCATCCTTATAATCAAAACAGACCATTTTTTTTCTTTTTGATATGGTCCATATTTTAAAATGCATTCGAAATAATTGGGTTAATATTTAATCTACTAAAAAATGTTTTGCTCTTCCTTGTTTTGTATGTGATGGTATTGCAATGACGTCAACAGAAGAATGTGCTTTGGCTTCTTTTTACTCGTTAAAACAGTTGCACAGAGCTAAAGGCAATTTTTTAGTTAAATTGGCGTATAACCTTTTTTATAAAGCTTTTAACCCATAAACATTTGAAAAACCAAATGTAAAAATCGTTGTGCAAATTTTTAACAATTTTACTTCTGCAGCTCTAGTTCTTCTGGGAAAAGAATTACCAATTTCTCATTATGAAACTACAAGTGCTTTTATAAAAATAATTTCAACATGGTGGAAAATTGTAAACATAAAACTTTTTGGAAAGGCATGAGATTGAATAGCATTTATGAAATATTGCTTACAGCTGACAAAAGTTCAAAATCGAAAAAAAGTTTGGACTATATTATACAATGCTTTGAAGATTGGGACGCAAGAAGTAGCAATACTGGAAATCTGACAAAAAAATTTACTTAGCTCTTCATAATGTAACAAACGCATTATTAGAACCGAGAGTTTAGAAGCTCAATGCGGACAGTACAGATAGCTTGCAGATGGACAATAATGAGGGCTCTAATTTTTCAATTAACTAAAATAATTATTATAAAATTGAATGTTCAGCTACTTTCAAAAAGCATCCTGTAGACATTTTAACTGAAGAATGGAACAACTCATTGCAACACATGCCAGTACAAACTTATGTTGATGGGTATTGTTGTTACTTGGTACGCAAACAATTACAATCCGAAACTTACAATACAAAAATCACAAGCCAAGTTGGCGATGTGCGAAGTATTAAAAACGCTCTAATTTCTCGTATAACTAGAGGCGGTCTTCTGTACCCTTTGTCTGATGTTGTCCACATTGTAACAGCTAACTATATTATTGTAAACAAACTGGCAAAAACTGATGAGTTTAAGCTTGCACCTTTTCAACACTAGCTTATCGTACATAATACAATGTCTGCTTTGGAAGAAGACTTTTCTTTTATGAAGAAGCCTGTGAAAATAATCACAAACTTGTGAATATAACAAAAAAAGTTAATATGGAGTTGTTGTAACATATTACTAAATAATTTGCATTTTAAAAATGATGAATAACCTTATGCAAAAAAACAAGGAAAAAAAGAAAGCTGCCAACTGTACTTTGAAGTTTGGCTTGAATTTTTAACAATAATACTATTTCTTCCAAATCTAATGCTTCTGCTTTGGTTCATAATAAATAATGCTATTTTATCTTGACAATTTGTTATCAGTTTTTTAAGCAAATGTTTAACTTTACAGACAATAATTTTATCATAAGACGTAGACTCTACAATAAAGTTTCTTCTAGCAGTGTTTCGCTGCTCTGAAACAATTACCTAAATATGTGACATCAGAGCATCTGTCACAAACACGCGAAAGGCCTTTTCTCTTAAGTGGTCTTGGTTCAACACTAAATACTTTATATCCAAATTTTGTCATTTTGCATCCTAAAAGTCTTAGAATGCCATCATTGTCTATGCCTTTGGCAATGAACTGACAGCAATCACAATCGAGATCAATGAAAACAAGGTTTACTCTTTTAACTTTTTAAAGGACAGTGGTACATATGTGTACCATGATTGTGATAGTAATGTAACAAAAGCACTTTTGTGAAGGCGTTATAATTCTAATTTTTAGGTATTTGTGACATCATCATAAAATTATTGCCATTTTATTTTAGAATCCATTTTTTATGTCCCACAAAAAAATTAATCTGCAAAGCAATCAATGAGTTTTGCTAAAAAATTTCATTGTACTAAAGCTGAATAAAAAATAACTCACATTTAAATTGAAATTAAACGGAAATTTTTGACTTACAAAATTTATTCGAATACTTACTGAAAAAATGTGATTTTGAAAAGTTTCTAAGTCAATTAATATTTTAAAAGGAAACAACTCAAATACTACAAACAAATTACTTAGTTGATGGATCACATTTACTATATGTTGTTACATTCTTCAATACATCAACACTATTATATTTGGGCGAGCAAGCGACATAATGCAATCATTAATTAAGCAAATGTTTAAATTTTCACATATAAATTTGTGTGATGGACTTGATATCAAAGCATTTCTAATAGGGATGTGCCGAAGCCAGAATTTTGTTGAAGCTGAAGCTTCAACACTTGCTGTGGATTTTAATTTTACCTCAATTAAGTCTCAGTGAAAATAAAATAAAGCGATTAATTTGTAATTGGTATCATTTAACAACATAAATACTAAAAAAATAACTAATCCATAGTTTCGATCTTTTAATATTTATTAAATTTTAAATCCATGCTATGCTGTTTCCATTGAGACATTAAAATTAAATTGAAGAGTCAATAGAATACCTAGAATAGAATTACCGAGACAGTGGTTTAGCAACGTAACTACTAAGTACTAATTGATATAATGTAGCTACTGGCTAGTGCTACAATAATAATAATTTCCTTTCATATATATTTTGACATCAAGTATTAACTATCTAATTAGTAATTCTACTAATTAATAAAACTTGGCATATTGTAATTCAGAAAACCAATTTGTTCTCCGTGATCAGGCAACAATCTGCTTCTTCTATCTTATTTTATCTATATAGTTGTCACTTTGTAAGGGTCCTTGCTCCCTTTTGATAAATTCTTTTTGCAAAGTATGCAGACGGCTTTGCTAACATCCTTACTATTTATTTTGAAGTAATTCTATAAGGGATTTTCACCTTGTTTAGGCATTATGAATAATGATTAACTTAGTTTTTCATATCGATAAGTGTAAGATCTAAAACATCAATGAACAACATGCTATATTTATTCACTTGTCTTTCACAAAACTGAACAATATGCAATGGTTTATAAGAATTACGAGTACATAATAGTGTATACATTTTAGCAATATATTTAATTAGCTACTGACAAATTATAAAACAACATTAATTACAACCCACATTTTTTGAACACTCAAACACACGAGAAGATTTTTAATTTTATATCAAAGCCATAAAAAATTAGAATTGAAAGTTCAAACACCGATAACATAGCACACATCTGAAGGTCAGACATGTTACTGCCATACTCCTTGCTTAGTTCTAGAACAACAGAAGAAAAGATGGAACAAATTGAGGCCAACTGTAATTTAATATAAACAAACATGTTTCAAAACAGATGATTAACACATCACAGTAGCATTGGCATGTCATTTTGAAATTAGCTTTGTATTTGATATAATAAATGAATTATATCAGCTATCAGGTGTAAGAATCTTATAGTAATGGAAAGTTGCTTGACAAAACTTCGGCAAAACAACCTTTGGCTTACGCTGGAACCGAAGCTTCGGCACAACCCTAGATTTTAGTAGTGTTCTTAAAGAAGAAACATTATGACCAGTTTTGGTGTAGTTCAATCACTTATTTTCTTAAAAATTTAATATATTTTTCTCCTGATACACAAGAAAGTGTTGGAGGCACTATACATAGAGCAACTGTCAAGCAATTACCCCGATTTGCTTTCTGAAATGCCAAGTTATTGTTGTCTGGTTAAAATACTTTATTTTGTTTTTTTTATTTTTTTTATTTTCAAAATATGACCAAATTTTGAGCTGTTTGTTGAAACCGCCAACTGGATACAAGTTCCGTAAAATGTTTTTCCGAAAACACAACAGAATAGCGCGAGTTGGCTTCAAACCCCATCAAGTCGATTACGTTCACTCTTTATCACACGCTCTTAACCCGTCTACCACATTGCATGGCATAACTAAAGTATTCTAATTACTGGTTAAATTACTCAAAAGCGATAGATAATCTGAAACAAAACAAAATCCTTTTGTTTTTAGAACGTTTGTTTAATGTTTTAACTACTAATAAATCATAAAACTTTATGTGAAAACTGAAAAAGACGTTTAGGAATGCTTATGAATAACAATTGAGGTTTATTTCGAAACAAACAAGGTCTTGTAAAAACAAAACAAAATAATTTTATTGAAAAAATCCTTATGCATTAGTACAGTTTCAAAATAGTTGTCATCTATGAATAGATTTTTTAACATTTTTCAGGCCTTTATTACCTGTTTGTCTCCGAGTTCAACACTAAATGCTTCATATTCTGGTTTCGTGATTTTGCATTCATTAAGCGTTAGTTTCCCATTATTGCTTATGCTTTTGGCAATGAACTGACACCAATCACGATTGAGATCAATAGTACGAACGTCTATTTCTTTAATCTACAATGCAATCAATGGGTTTTAATTAAAACAAGCATATTGCACTAAAGCTGAATAACTAAATAACTTAGATTTAGTTTAAAATTAAAATAAAAATTTTCGACTTAAAAAAATATTCAAACACTTACTGAGAAATTGTTATTTTGAAAAGTTTCTAAGTCGATCAATATTTTAAAAGGAAACAACTCATATACTACAAAAAAATAACTTAGTTGATGGATTACATTCACTTTATAACTAGTTTTGGTATAATTTCAATCACTTATTTTGTTAAAAAATCTTATGTACTTTCCTTCTGATACACAAGAAAGCGTTAGAGGCTATATACATAAAGCAACTGTTAAGCAATATACCAATTTGCTTTCTGAAATTATAAGTTATTGTTGCCTGGTTGAAATATTTAATTTTGTTTTTTTTTAAATATGGCCGAAATTTCGAGCTGTTTGTTGAAACCGCCAACCGGAGACAAGTTCCGTAAAGCGTTTTTCTGAAAACAGAACGGAATCGCGCGAGTTGGCTTCAAACGCTATCGTTTTAATTACGTTCCTCGCAATCACACGCTTTTGATCCTTCAACCACATTGCATGACTAAAATAACCAAACTATTGTTTTTAAAAAATAATGGTGGTAAAAGAAGTAAAACCCTTTTTTTTATGACAGTTGTTTAATGTTTTAATTAATCAATCATAAAACTTTATGTGAAAACTGAAAATAAATGAGTTTTTAGAATGCTAATGAATAACAATTGAGGTTTATTTTGAAACAAACAATGCATTGTAAAAACGAAACAAAATAATTTTATTAAAAAAATCCTCATGCATTAGTAGAGTTCAAAATAGTTGTCATCTATGAATAGATTTTTTAACATTTTTCAGGCCTTTATTACCTGTTTGTCTCCGAGTTCAACACTAAATGCTTCATATCCAGGTTTCGTGATTTTGCATTCATTAAGCGTTAGTTTCCCATTATTGCTTATGCTTTTGGCAATGAACTGACACCAATCACGATTGAGATCAATAGTACGAACGTCTATTTCTTTAATCTACAATGCAATCAATGGGTTTTAATTAAAACAAGCTTATTGCACTGAAGCTGAATAACTAAATAACTTAGATTTAGTTTAAAATTAAAATAAAAATTTTCGACTTAAAAAAAATATTCAAACACTTACTGAGAAATTGTTATTTTGAAAAGTTTCTAAGTCGATCAATATTTTAAAAGGAAACAACTCATATACTACAAAAAAATAACTTCGTTGATGGATCACATTTACTATTGGTTGTTGCATTCTTCAATATGACAACATTATTATATTTGTGCGAGTAAGCGACATAATGCAGTTACTGTTTAAGTAGATGTTTAAATTTCCACATATGAATCTGTTTGTTGGACTTGATATCAGACCGTTTCTAGTAGTGTTCTTGAAAACGAAACTTTATAACCAGTTTTGGTGTAGTTTCAATCACTTATTTTTTTAAAAAATTTTATGTGATTTTCTTCTGATACACAAGAAAGCGTTAGAGGCTATATACATAAAGCAGCTGTCAAGCAATATACCGATTTGCTTCCTGAAATGATAAGTTATTGTTGTCTGGTTGAAATGTTTCATTTTGTTTTTTTTTTAAATATGACCGAAATTTCGAGCTGTTTGTTGAAATCGCCAACCGGAGACAAGTTTCGTAAAGTGTTTTTCCGAAAACACAACAGAATAGCGCGAGTTGACTTCGAACACCATCAAGTCGATTACATTCACTCTTTATCACACGCTTTTAGGTTGTTGACCACATTGCATGGCATAAGTACAGTATTCTACGTAATTAATTGTTAAATTACTGAAAAGTAATAATCTTAAATCAAATAAAAACTTTTCCATTTTGCGACGTTTGTTAATTGCTTTTAACTATTAATAAATCATAACAAATTATGTCAAAATTGAAAAACACTTTTTTGAATGCTTATGAATAATAACCAAGTTTTACTCCAAAACAAACAAGGCCTTGTAAAAAAGAAACAAAATAATTTTATAGAAAAAATTCTCATGCATTAGTAGAGTTTCAAAATGATTATCACTTAAAAATAGTTTTTTAAACATTTCTCAGATCTTTATTACCTGTTTGTCTCCAAGTTTAACACTAAATGCTTCATATCCAGGTTTTGTAATTTTGCATTCATCAAGAGTTAGTCTCCCGTTTTTGCTTATGCTTTTGGCAATGAACTGACACCAATCACGATCAAGAACATTAAAAAATAAGTGTATTTCTTTAATCTGTAAAACAATCATTGGCTTTTGATTAAAACAAGCTCATTGCACTAAAGCTGAATAATCAAATAAATCAGATTTAGTTTGAAATTAAATGGAAATTTTTAACTTACAAAATTTACTTGAACACTTACTGAGAAATTGCGATTTTGAAAGTTTCTAAGTCGATTAATATTTTAAAAAGAAATAGTTTTTTAAAATCATATTTAAAGATTAAAATTAAAATACTTAGTTGATGGGTCACATTCACTATATGTTGTTGCGCCTTTCAGTATGATGACATTACATTGAACTTGTGCGCGTAAGCGACATATCGCAATCAGTGGTCGAGCACATATACTGTTTAACTTTCCACATAAGAATCTGTATGTTCGACTTGATATCAAAGCGTTTCTAGCAGTGTTTTGAAAACTAAACTTTATAACCGTTTCGGTATAGTTTCATTAACTTATTTTGTTAAAAATTTAATATATTTTCTTCCTGACAAACAAGAAAGCGTTGTAGGTACTATGCATGAACCAACTGTCCAGCAATTATACCGATTTGCTTCCTGAAATGCGAAGTTATTGTTGCCTGGTTGAAAAGTATTATTTTGTTTTTAGTTTTTTGTTTTTTTCAAAATATGACTGAATATTCGAGCTGCTTGTTGAAACTGCCAACCAGAGGCAAGTTTCGTAAAGTGTTTTTCTGAAGACACAACGGAATCGCGCGAGTTGGTTTTGAACGCCATTGTTTTAAGGCCCAGATGGTAGGTGCTTTCACGCAGCCTGGGCCGTGAGTAAGTCTGTTCATTAATTTCAAATGACAGACCGAAACCGAACCTACCAAAACAGAAGGGTATCCACCTATTCCGATGTTCAGTGTGGGTCTGTTAATCGGCAAACGTCCTTTTCAGGACGGGGGAATGCTTAGGATAAAACTGCTCTTTTCAGGGCACATTGCCAACAAGTTCCGAAGACCCACTATTCTTCAGCTGAACATCGAAGGCCTCACTGCAAGCAAGATGAACGTTCTTCATCACCTCGCTATGCAGTCTGAGGCACTCGTCATCCTACTGCAGGAGACTCTTGCACTGATGCAGAGAAGTTGGTACTACCACACTACCAACTAGCTGGGTCTTCTTTAAGCAGAAAGCATGGCCTTGCCACGTTTGTCCACGAGCGACTGAGATACACGCTTTTGGACCAATCTCCACCGACATTAAAGATCGAGTGGCTGTGTGTGGACGTTGATGGCTATAAAATAGTCAACGTCTACAAACCACCGCCAACGCGATTGCGAACCCTGGATCTCCCAGTGTCTCCCACCCCTGTCTTTACGCTGGCGATTTTAACTGTCGCCATGCTGACTGGGGTTACGACGACAACAGTCCGGACGGTGAGTGCTTGGCTGGATGGGCAAGTATTAATTGTCTTGCCCTTCTATATAATGCCAAGGACGCTGCCAGTTTTTATTCCAGCCGCTGGAACACTGGCACCAATCCGGATCTAGCTTTCTCTAGCGTAGGTCCAAACAGTCGCTTACCGGATAGACGTGTCCTTGACAAGTTCCCCAGGTCACAACATCGACCCTCGCTTATTACACCACCAAGGTTTGCTATGGCAGTGCCAAGCATGCCTGTTAAGCGATGGAACTTCCGCAAGGCCAAATGGAGTCACTACATTGCTTTGACGAATAAATTCGCAAAGACTTTGTTGGCGCCTGATTCACTTGATGTGGATGCGGCTTACCAGGACTTCTGTAACACTATTAAGAAAGCATCCAAAAAGATTATCCCACGCGGGTATCGAAATAACTATATTCCGTGTTGGGATGCAGAGTGTGAATCCCTCTATAAAACCTTTCTGCAGTCTCCTCAGGGAGACGACTCAAGTTTGGCTGCTACAGCTCTGCTTGCCAAGCTTGACAGAAAGCGGAGGGATCGATAGTCCGAGGCAGTTCGGAACATTGACTTCTCATACTCTAGTCGAAAAGTTTGGAGTATTTTGAACAACCTTACTGGTAGGTCACGACACTCTCCTCGTCACTGTACCGTTTCAGCCGATGCTATTGTATCTCACCTGGTTAGAAATGGGAAATACGAGGCTGTTGACCGCAAGTCATCTCGACTTGTCTTTCAAGAAGTGTTTGACCATTGGAGGGCCACAACACCAGACGCAGTAAATATCTCTGACAGTTTTTTACAGAGAGAATTTGCTGCTGCCCTTCAACATTTAAAACCAGGTAAAGCTCCGGGACCTGATTCCATCTGCCCCGAGCTTATAGTCCATGCCGGAGCTGCTTTAAAGTCCTGGTTACGTGATTTCATTTTTTCCTGTTTGCGCCGACTCAAAATTCCCAAGATCTGGAGAAGAGCGCTTATGGTCGCGATCCCAAAACCAGGAAAGCCCGTGGGGGACCCAAATAGTTATCGATCGATATCTCTGGTCTGTGTCCCCTACAAGATCCTCGAGTGGCTTATCTACGCCTGCGTTGAACCATTAATCAATCCACTGCTCCCTAAAGAGCAGGCTGGGTTCCGACGCGGGAAGTCAACCGTAGATCAAGTTGTTCTGCTAACCCAGAACATCGAGGATTCTTTCGAGGCTAAAAAGAAGGCCGGTGCCGTATTTATCGATCTGACAGCTGCTTATGACACTGTCTGGCACCGTGGCCTTATCTGCAAGCTGCTGAGAATACTTCCGGATAAGCACATGGTCAAAATGATCATGAAGCTTGTCCGAAATCGAAGTTTCACTCTTACCACCGGTGACAGCAAGCAAACCAGGCTACGCCGTCTTAAAAACGGCGTTCCTCAGGGATCGGTCTTGGCTCCCCTCCTATTTAACATCTATACGTACGATCTTCCTTCCACGATTTCCAGAAAGTTTGCTTATGCTGATGGTCTAGCATTGATGCATTCTTCTGAAAACTGGAAGGACTTGGAGGGGACTCTAAGTCAAGACATGTCCACACTGTCAGCGTATCTCCAGACTTGGAGGTTGAAGCTCAGTCACACTAAGACGGTGACGGCAGCCTTTCATTTAAATAACCGAGAGGCCAAACGTGAGCTAAAGGTCTACAACAATGGTGGACTTTTACCGTTCTGTCCAACCCCTACTTACCTTGGGGTAAAACTGGATAGATCGCTCACGTTTCGTTACCATTTAGTGGCATTGCGCAAAAAATTATCCTCGCGCGTCACACTGCTGAGGCGACTCGTGGGCTCGGGATGGGGTGCTGGTGCTAAAACACTACGCATAGCCACCTTATCTCTAGTCTACTCAACAGCTGAGTACTGCGCGCCAGTCTGGTGTCGCAGTGCTCACACTCGCCTCATTGACAGTGTCTTGAATGACGCCTTGCGCATAGTTACTGGATGCCTGCGTCCCACTCCAACGGACCACCTACCTGTACTCTCAGGCATCCAGCCAGCTGAGCTTCGCCGAATGGGAGTGACACTCTACTTGGCACACCGTGGATCTCTGGACCCCGATCATATCTTGCATGGTCTATTGAGTGGGTCCTCAGATACTCGCAAAGTGAGACTAAGATCCAGACGCCCGTTTGTGCCAGGTGCGCGGAATCTCTTGGACAACCTTGCCAGACTTGGCATCCGCGCCTCTGAATGGACAAATCACAAATGGAACGCGGAGTATTGTGAAAATGCTTCCAGGCTCCGTGCTTTTGTGCCCGAGACCAGTGCCAGGCCTGTTGGGATGGGCTTACCCCGAGCAGCTTGGGTTAAGCTCAACCGCCTGCGGACTGGTGTTGGGCGATTCCATTTGTCCATGTACAAATGGGGTCTCGCTCCTTCACCGAATTGCGAGTGCGGCGCCTCTGAGCAAACCGCAGACCATGTACTAACAGCGTGCCCTATACATCGGGCACCACATGGAGCACGAGGTCTGACGGTTTTGGATGACGAAACTCGATGCTGGCTTAATGACATCACTGCCAGCATCTGATCCAGGCAGTGCAGCAGTCTGTGGTAGTAAAAGGATAAACCCTCGGCCCCAGTCCTGTTTGTGTCTGGCCTGTAGTGGATACCCTTCAAACGACGACGACGACGCCATTGTTTTGATTACCATTACTCTTTATCACACGCTTTTAACCTCTCAACCACATTGTATGGCAGCAATATTTTAAATATTAAAGTAATAATCTTCAATGAAATAAAACTCTTTCTATTTTAGGACGTTTGTTTAATGTTTTAACTATTTATAAATCATGACACAATATGTAAAGACTGAAAATGACTTTTTAGAATGCTATTGAATAACAAGTGAGTTTTATTGAGAAACAAACAAGGCATTGTAAAAACAAAACAAAGTAATTTATGAAAAAAATTCTCATAAATTAGTAGAGTTTTAAAATAGTTACCACTTATGAACAGTTTTTTAAACAGTTTTCAGGCTTTTATTACCTGTTTGTCTCCAAGTGCAACACTAAATGCTTTATATCCAGATTTGGTGATTTTGCATTCATTAAGTGTTAGTTTTCCATCATTGCTTATGCTTTTGGCAATGAACTGACACCAATCATGATTAAGAACATTAAAGAATAAGTGTATTTCTTTTATCTGTGAAACAATCAATGGGTTTTAATTAAAACAAGTTCATGTACTACAGCTGAATAAGCAAATAACTCAGATTTAGTTTGAAATGAAATAGAAATTTTCGACTAACAAAGTTTATTTGAACGCTTACTGAGAAATTGCGATTTTAAAAAGTTTCTAAGTTGATCAATATTTTAAAAAGAAATAACTTGAAAATTACAAACAAAATACTTAGTCGATGGATCACATTTACAATAGGTTGTTGCATTCTTCAATATCACTACACTGTTCTACTGTGTGAGTAAGCGACATAATGCAATCATTGATCGAGCAACTGTTTAAATTTCCACATATAAATCTGTCTGTTTGACTTGATATCAAAGCGTTTCTCGATGTGTGTTGGAAAACGAAAATTTATAACAGGTTTCGGTGTAGTTTCAATCACTTAATTTGTTAAAAAATTTTATATGTTTTCTTCCAGACACAAGAAAGCGTTAGAGGCACTATAGATAGAGCAACTATCAAGGAATTATTTCGATTTGCTTGCTGAAATGCCAAGTTATTGGTTTCTGTTTGAAACGTTTTATTTTGTTTTTTTATTTATTAGTTTTTTTTTCAAAATATGACCAAAATTTTGAGCTGTTTGTTGAAACTGCCAACTGGGGACAAGTTCCATAAAATGCTTTTTTGATAACACAACAGAATGGCACGAGTTGGCTTTGAACGCCATCGTTTCAATTTTATTCACTCTCTATCACATGCTCTTAAACCCTTAACCACTTTGCTTGATAACAATATTTTAATTATTTGTTAAATTACCCAAAATATGATCGTACATTAAACAAAACTCTTTCCATTTTACGAAGTTTGTTTAATGCTTTTAACTATTAATAAATCATAAAACATTATGTAAACACTAAAAGAGACGTTAAAGTATGCTTATGAATAATAGTCAAGTTTTACTCCAAAATAAGCAAGGTCTTTTAAAAACAAAACAAAATAATTTTATTGAAAATGTCTTCATACATTAGTGGACTTTTAAAATAATTATCACTTATGAATACTTTTTAAAACATTTTTCAGGCTTTTATTACCTGTTTGTCTCCAAGTTCAACACTAAATTGTTCATGTTTGAAATTTGTCATTTTGCATCCTAAAAGTCTTAAAATACCATCATTGCTTATGCTTTTTGCAATGAACTGACACCAATCACGATCGAGAACAATAGAACACAGATATATTTCTCTAATCTGTAAAGCAATCAATGGGTTTTGATTAAAACAAACTCAATGTATTACAGTTGAATAACAAATAACTTTTCTACTTACATAATTTATTTGAACACTTACTGAGAAATTATGATTTGGAAAAGTTTCTAAGTCGATTAATATTTAAAAAAAAACAACTCAAATACTACAAACAAAATACTTAGTTGATGGATCACATTTAGTATATGTTGTTGCATTTACTATACTATGTTGTAATGTTTTTCCGAAAACACAACAGAATAGCGCGAGTTGACTTCAAACGCCATCAAGTCGATTACGTTCACTCTTTATCACACGCTCTTAACCCGTCTACCACATTGTATGGCATAACTAAAGTATTTTAATTATTTGTTAAATTACTCAAAAGCGATAGATAATCTTAAATGAAATAAAACCCTTTCGTTTTTAGAACGTTTGTTTAATGTTTTAACCATTTAATAAATCATAACACATTATATGAACGCTGAAAATAACTTTTTAAAATGCTAATGAATAACAATTGAGGTTTATTTTGAAACAAACAAGGCCTTGTAAAAACAAAACAAAATAATTTTATTGAAAAAGTCCTTATACACATTAATAGAATTTCAAAATAGTTGACATCTATGAATAGATTTTTTTAAATTTCTCAGATCTTTATTACCTGTTTGTCTCCAAGTTCAACACTAAATGCTTCATATCCAGGTTTTGTGATTTTGCATTCATTAAGTGTTAGTTTCCCATCATTGCTTATGCTCTTGGCAATGAACTGGCACCAATCACGATCGAGAACATTAAAAAATAAGTGTATTTCTTTAATCTGTAAAACAATCAATGGATTTTGACTTAAACAAAGTTATTGTACTAAAGCTGAATAACAAAATAAATCAGATTTAGTTTGAAATCAAATAAAACTTTTTGACTTACAAAATTTATTTGACAACTTACTGAGAAAATGTGATTTTGAAAATTTTCTCGAGTCGATTAATATTTTATATGGATTAATCTAAAAACTACAAACAAAATACTTAGTTGATGGTTCGCATCTACTATAGGTTGTTGCATTCTTCAATAACACAAAATTATTATATTTGTGCAAAAATAAGCGAAATAATGAAATTACTGATTAAGCAGTTGTATAAATTTCCACATATATGGCCATGGGTGTTTGATACTTGATATCAAAGCGTTTCTAGTAATATTCTTAAACACAAAACTTTATAACCAATTTTGGTATAGAGTCAATCACTTATTTTGTTAAAAATTTAATAAACGAGGGGCGTTCAGAAAGTAAAGCAACTGGTTTCATTTCTTGCAGCATTCATTTAACTAACATCTGATTTTTTTTACAGATTATAGATTGGTAACTAAGGTTTACAGATTTTGTAAAAAAATTAGGATTTGAATTACTGCAATCTGCAATTCAAATTTTTAGCAATCCATCTATGTCTTCTTTGTTAGAAGGTAAAACTGGTATGGTTTCCCCAAAGTAATCTCGGCAGAAACAAAGATTTGTAATTGAATTTCTACTGTCGGAGGGAGAAACAGCTCAGAACATAAGCAGAGGGATAAAGCAAGTGTATGGTGACGGTGCGATAGACTACAGCACAGTGACGAGATGGGTGAAGCAAATTAATGATGAACAGGAAGAATCTGCTGAAAGCGATCTTTGCGATAGGCCAAGAAGTGGTAGGCCATCTTCTGCTCACGGTTGTGCTAACATTAATTAGGCAGATTCTTTGATTAAGAAATGATCACTATTAATTCTGAGTCATTAGGGTATGTGCAGGGAGTGCTGTAAAGATTGTGGATACCCTGGGGTATTCAAAAGTGTGTGAAAGGTGGGTCCCAAAGTAGTTCACAGAGGCTCATGAGCAGTCCCGCTGAGAAGCTTGTTCTAAACTTTTCGAATATTGCCTTACTGACAAAACGTTTTTGCAGCAAATAGTAACCGGAGATGAGATTGGGTTCACCACTTCGAACCAAAGACAAAGAGAGCATCAATGGAATGGCACCATCCCACCTCAACACGCTTGAAGAAGTTCAAATCTCAGCAGTCTGCAGGAAAACTGATGGTGACTGTGCTCTGGGATAGTGTTGGTGTGATACTGGTAGACTTCATGTCCAAAGGAACAACAATTAATTCAAATGTTTACTTCGATACATTAAAAAAGTAGAAAGCAAGAATACGAACAGTTCGACCTGTTTTGAAAATGTCTAAGGTTTTATTGCAACATAACAACACCAGGCCTCACACCAGCCTCAAAACCCATGAGGCAATGAACTATTTTGTCTGGACAACAATTTCACATCCCCAATATTCACCAGACCTGGCATTGTCTGACTTCTATTTGTTTGGGCCCCTCAAAAAAATTTGAGAGGGCGACGTTTCTCAAGTAATGAAGAGTTTAAAACTGCTGTTAGGATGTGATTAAAAACGCAGCGTATAGAATTTTACAATGAAGAGAATATGTGCACTCGTTAAAAGGTGGGAAAAGGCGGTTTAAAAAGCAGGAGATTACATTGAGAAGTCAAAATGAAATGCTCATGCTATGTACTTTCTTGTGATGCACGATTTGTGTACCTTTAAAACTCATATCATGAAAACAAACCTTGTTACATTACTTTCTGAACGCCCCTCGTATTTTCCTCCTGATTCACAAGAAAGCTTTGGAAGCACTATTCATAAAGCAGCTGTCAATTAATTATACTAATTTGCTTCCTAAAATGCCAAGTTATTGCTGTCTAGTTGAAATGTTTTATTTTGTTTTTTGTTTTTTTTTTAAATTTGACCAAAATTTCGAGCTGTTTGTTCAAACTGCCAAATGGAGACACGTAAAGTGTTTTTTCAAAGACACAATAGAATGATGCAAGTTGGTTTCAAACGCTATCATTTCAATTACGTTTACTCTCTATCACACGCTTTTAAGCCCTCGGCCATATTGTATGACAAAAATATTTTAATTACTTGTTAAATTACGCAAGAGTAATAATCTTACATCAAATAAAAACCTTTCTATTTTAGGACGTTTGTTTAATATTTTTAGCTAGTTATAAATCATAACACATTATATAAAGACTGAAAATGACTTTTTAAAATGCTAATGAATAACAATTGAGATTTACTCTAAAACAAACAAGGCCTTTTAAAAACGAAACAAAATAACTTTATTGTAAAAGTTCTTATATACATTAGTACAGTTTTTAAATAGTTGACATCTATGAATAGAACTTTTTAAATATTTCTCAAACCTTTATTACCTGTTTGCCTCCAAGTGCAACACTAAATGCTTCATATCCAGGTTTCGTGATTTTGCATTCATCAAGCGTTAGTTTCCCATCATTGCTTATGCTCTTGGCAATGAACTGACACCAATCACGATCGAGATCAATGGAACGAACGTCTATTTCTTTAATCTGCAAAGCAATCAATGAGTTTTGATTAAAAAATTTCATTGTACTAAAGCTGAATAATTAAATAAATCAGATTTAGTTTGAAATCAAATGGAAATTTTTGATTTACAAAATTTATTTGAACACTTACTGAGAAATTGTGATTTTGAAAAGTTTCTAAGTCGATCAATATTTTAAAAGGAAACAATTCAAATGCTACAAAAAAATAACTTAGCTGATGGATCACATTTACTATATGTTGTTACACTCTTCGAAACGTCAACACTGTTATATTTGTACGAGTAAGCGATATAATGCAGTCAGTGGTCGAGCAAATGTCTAAAATTTTCACATATAAATTTGTGTGTTCGATTTGATATCCAAGCATTTCTAGTAACGTTCTTGAAAACGAAACTTTATAACCCGTTTCGGTATAGTTTCAATCACGTGTTTTGTTTAAATTTTTTTATATATTTTCTTCCTGACACACAAGAAAGCGTTGGTGGCATTATACATAGAGCAACTGCCAAAGAATTACTTCGATTTGTTTCCTGAAATACCAAGTTATTGTTGCCTGGTTGAAATGTTTTATTTTGTTTTTTAGTTTTTCTTTTTTGAAAATATAACCAAAATTTCGAGCTGTTTGTTGAAACCGCCAACCAGAAACAAGTTCAGTAAAGTGTTTTTCAAAAAACACAACAAATTGCATGACATGATTAATGGCAAATGTGATCAGAACTGTTTTGTTTGTAAACTTTTTTTTGCCTTTCTGTGTTGTTTTTGGAAAATGCATTTAATGGAGTTCCTTTTTTTTAGGCAGTCTTAGCAATCATGTCTAAATATTTTTACTTCTTAAAACAATTAAAACTGAGAAACCAAAATGAAAAATTCAACCAAAGAACATTATCTTGGTATTTTCGGAAGCTGATCGGCGTGAACGTTAACGGTTGTTACATGTAAAGAAACTTTCACTCTTTCCTGTGAGTAAGAAAGGTAAATACAAAAATACAAACTATCAGAATTTAAAAAAATTAAAAGAAATAAAGCTTCTAGGCAATTACACTGCGATGAAAGTTTTATATGTATATTAAGCTGTGAAAAAGTCCTTGAATTCCATAAAATAAAACTTTTGCTGAGAACTTAGCTTTTGACCTCAATATTAACTCATAAAAAATTTTTTTCAAACCTTGCATGGTATGCTGTATTTGGATGAAACACGAGTACCGAGTACCGAGTTGTAGTGAAGATGTTGTGTGCAGGAGTTTTATCAGTTACTGCTGGATGTTCAAGTTGTTTCATTTTTAGCTCTGGAGGCGCTGTACAAGAGAAAGCAATTACCCCAACTGCTTTTAGAAATTTTGAAATATTGCTGGCAGGTAAAAGTTTTCATTCTGGTTTTTTAGTTTTACGCAGAAATGAGTAAAAATTAGAATTTTTATAAGACCGCTAATCAGAGACTGTGCCGTAAAGTGCTTTTCTCAAGGTCACAAAAGAAAGATGCAAGTAGATTTTGATTGGACTCCAGAGTAACCAGATCGATCACAATCGCAGCGGTCTTAACCATTCGACCACGTTGCAGCCAATCTAATTGATTTTCACTATTACTCTCTCTGTCAATGATTGCCAACCTTACAGCAGGTAAATTAGAAGATAATAACTGCCAAACTGTCGTATATTCATTACTCAAAAAGTTGTCATCTACGCCCCAAGAAATTGTCGGATCAGAAATTTGAGCAGCCATCATTCTTCCTTGTGTCATGTTGCTTTCATAACTCCAAATTACAGCAGTACAAAATTAAATAAAAAATCATATAAAATTTTTGTTATATGTAACTTTAGAAAATTGTGGCCGCAAATAGAAGTGGACAAAATTGAAATACATATATCACTTACGCAAAAAAATACCAGATTTTGGGCAACGTTTTTTCTTTTGTTCTCTCGCGTATTTCTGATTGATTGCTGGTCTGTAGATAGACATACACCTTACCAGTTGCAGCAACATTTCCTTGTGTCACTGTTGTGAAACCACATGGTTGTCAGAGTTGACATTTTTTCAGCACTTAAAAAGTAAAATTGTGTGATGTTTTTTTTGCGGCTACAGTTTGTTTTTGAGTGGATAATAATGAAAAAAATAAAGTTATCTGAGATCAGAGATCTCAGGCTTTTAACTAAAGGAGAACAAGGTGTTCCTGTAACCAAAAGTGCTACTAATTTGAAAATCTTAAGGCAAGCGGTTTTGTAAGTTGATGAAGGCTGCAAAAAGTGTACCAGAGGCCATTGTACAGATGCGAAAAACTAATGTTGAAAATTTATTGTGTAAACATTTCATTTGCGGCCATTATAAAACTTTATAGGTCTATTTTACATTTTTAAGGCAATAGCTAATACTAGCATTAAAGTCATAGACTTTTCCAGAAATATTTTTGTGTCTGTTCTAATTTTGTATCAAGCACATTATATTTTCGACAATTGTACTCAACAGCAACATCACTGCCGCCGAGAAGGATTACAAAAAGTTGTCTCCAGTGTAAACATTAGACTTGTTGTTTGCAATTTTACAAACGCTACTTATCAGAATAACTGCTTTTTCATGAAAAAAAACAAGATAACTAATTATAACTAAACTTCGACAGGTAGCTTTTGAAAGAAGAAGAAATTTAGTCTTCTCAACGACCGGGCTTCTAAAGTCCGGCCTTTGAAGTATATTATCAAAAAACAATAAAAAAACAAGGAACAACTTAAAAACAAAAAACTGTTTGTAGAATGTTTGCATTTGAGGTTACAGGCCATTTCTATGTTAAAATTTTTCTTACAAAGAAAAATCCAACGTATTTTTTATGTATAAATGTACTCGTTTAAAAAATTTTCTTAAAAGCTTATAGCTTTTGGATATGGGCTTTGCAAACAAAACATAGAATAAAAACAAGACATTTGATATACTTGAACTTCAATAAAACAGAGGTTTTCAACTTGTATACATTTATGATGGTTCTTAAGTCTTAGATTTACACAAATGACTTGTTTCCTTCAAAAAATTTTCAAGCCAAAGTTTAAAAAACGGTCCTTACTTATTGTGACAGTTTGATAAATTTATTTTGAAAGTTCAATAAAGACCAAAAAAGCTCCTGTCTAGAAACTCAAAAAGAACTTTTTATGTACAGTGTAGACGCCAATTGAAGACCATTTTTGGTCATCATTTTCCTTTCGCAATTAATATCATGTTTGAACTCAAAATGTCATTTTTAAAAAATTTTTATATGGTTTCTGGTCTAATATGTTTATCCTCTTATATTTCGAGATCTTTCTAGTTTTAAAATGACCCACGAATTGGAAACCTTTGAATTAATTCAACTTAGATTCTTATTTATGGATGACCTGAGCTGTTTACCGGGTTTGGAAGATTGCGATTTTGTTTTCATTTTCAAATTTTAACTAGATCTAAAGAAAGTCTTAACGCATAGTTCAAATTTTTTTTCTTTTCACTTTACTTTCAATTTCCAAAACAAAATTTTTTGATTTTATATCAAACAACTTTAAGTTGACTGCTGTCCGTAACTTCTAATAATTTTAAAAAGTGGCCTGCAAGAGTAATGAATTTAGGCCACACTGACTTGGAGCATGACCGTAACACATGCAACATATGCAAACTAAAAGCACAAACAACTAACATTAATACTTTGCGAAGCTGCTCAAGACAAAAAACCCGTAATTTTATTATAATACAAAAGCTTGGCGGTACCTTAACATTGCGTTTGGTCTAATTTGTAATAAAAGTTTTAAATAAAGCGTTTCTTGAAAAAATTAGGCATTGGGCCATATAAAATTGTGCATTTAACAAAAAAACTTGCAAAATAGTTTTTTTAGAAAGAATGAGATTTTTCTTATGATTGTAAATGGGCACTCGGATATTTGTTTCGAGCAAAGTTACGCCGCTTTTTATTTATTTTGAGCAAAGGTCTGGCAAACCATTTAAAAACGCAAAAGTACATTTTTAAAGGACAGTTTTTTATTTAAAAATTAAGTAAAGATTTCCTTTCACTTTCGAATAAAATAAATATTTTATCTTTATTTTGATTCAAAAGCCGTCTTGTCATTGCAAAAGGAAGTAAAAAGTTTTTGATTTTTATTTTATAACTAACTCCAGATACATAAAATCATTGCAAGGAATGATCTGTCTATTGTATACTTAACAGTTGAGTACTGCACATCAGTCTGGTGTCGCAGAGCTCACACTCACCTCGTAGGCAGTGTCTTAAATGGCGCGTTGCGCATAGTCACTGGATGCCTGCATCCCACTCCAACGGACCACTTACCAATACTTTCAGGCATCCAGCCACCTGAGCTTAAAGTGGAAGCGACACTCTCATTGGTTTACCGGAGATTTCTGGACCCTGATCATATCTTGTATGGTCTTTTAAGTGGGTCCTCAGATGCTCGCCAAGAAAGACTAAAATCTAGACGCCCATTTCTGCCAGCCGCACGGAATCTATTAAACAACCTTGCCGGACTTAGCATCCGCGCTTCTGAATGAACAAATCATAAATGGAACGCGGAGTATTGTGATAATAGTTTCAGGCTCCATGTTTTTATACCCAGGACCAGTGCCAGGCCCGTTGGGATGAGCTTGGGTGGTGGGCCAACAGCTTGGGTTAAGCTCAACCGCCTGGGAACTGGTGTTAGGCAATTTCATTTATCCATGCACAAATACGGTCTCGCTCCTTTACCAAATTGCGAGTACGGTGCCGCTAAACAAACCGCAGACCACGTTCTAATAGCGTGCATCATACATCGCGTACCATATAGATTACGAGGTCTGACGGTTTTGGATGACGAAACTCGATGCTGACTTAATAACATCACTGCCAGCATTCGACCTAGGTAATACAGCAGTCTGTGGTAGTAAAAGGATAAACCGTCGGTTGTAGTGCTGTTTGTGTTTGACCTGGAGTGGATGTCCTTCCAAACGACGATGACGACGATTGCAAGGAATCATTTGTTTGTCTAATTTTGAGATCAAGTCAACGCTGATAACATGGCGTCGGCTATTTTGACCACTCACTCAGCTCCTTTCAGCTCAACTTTATTAATCGCATGTTTATGTTGGTAGTTTTTGATCGTTTATATATTAATGTTTATGCAGTAATAGACACACCAATAAATTCACATCAACTTAAGTACATATTTTGGTATTAAGTTAAACATTTAGGAAAGATTTTATTTTGTCAAAGTGTTTTTTACTTTTAAATTTCTATTGGGTTAATTAACTTACAATAAAAAGAAAATAGATTTTTACCTTGATATGTAGCGATTCGGCAATGATTGACCCCATTTCTTTAAAAAACAATAAATGTGAATTTTTGTAGTACAAAACATTCCGGATAGAGATTTCCAAATCAAGTTGTCGTGCTCGAATCAGTTCACATAATGGGAAAACGTCGTTGGGAAATACATCATCCTCAATAACTAAATCACTTGGCAAAAGGTTAGAAAATTCCCTAGTTAGAGTTTTATCTTTTAACTCGTACAGCAAAGATGCAAAGCGAAAAAGATGTTTAGTGTCAGAGTATGTGCCTATATTTTCTAAGTTTAAATGTAGCTGTTCTTTTAAAAAACTTGCATGATGATTTGGTAAAAAACAGTAATCATCATCAATATTTTTTAAGATTTCTACAGTCTGGTTGTTACACAATCCAAACAAAAATTTGGTAACCATCTCAAACTGACTGCTGCTAAGATCGAGGTGGTTAATATAGGAAGAAGTTTCTTTAAATTCAAAGATTATGTGGATAGCCGCAAAAAACTCTTGCCAAATCAAATGATTGAAATAACTGAGTTTTTTGGTGATTTTTTGTACGACTGTTATTGGATTGCTTCTATCATCATCATCAGCATGAAATGTAGTAAAAAAAGTGCTAATATTATTTTCATTCAAACCAACTGCCTGAAAGTCGTCATCACTAAAATAAAGTTTTTTATGTACTATTCCCTCATAAGCTAGCTTTGATAGTTTTGGCAAAAACTCCAGTTTGATTTTTGTTCGGTCGCGACCACGGATGTGGTCAGGGTCATTTTTATGGACGTGATCAGTGCAAATAAATAGATAAAAGTTGTAAGCTAATACTTGTGTTATACTTGTTGGAGTTTTTTGATCTAATTTGTGGGACTTGAAAATTTGAGAAATTGTGTGAAAAATAAGTATCACCATAATAGGCACATAGCAGTACGAGTTAAGCTCGGGTTGGTTTTGTACATGATTCCAAACTGCTTGTGTTTGTTGGTGATTTTTACAAATATTCTCACATATTTGCTTTTGGCCTTTACTATCAATGCCGACAATACTGACAAGAAAAATTGGTTTAAAGTTTGGGCTCAAATTTAACAACTGCCTTGGTCTAGAAGTTATAATTTTTTTGGCTTTGGGAAAAATTTGACCACTTAAAAGTCCTAAAGTAAAATTTAGTGGTGAATTCTCATCATACATATCAAGGTCGTCATTAAAATGATCTTTAAATTGAGTGTTGTCGATTTCATTCAAACCGTCTAAGATTATGACAACAGAATTAGAATTTACAAGATAATCTAAAAAGCTTTCGGGATATTGAATTGTTTTTATCCAGTCAGAAGTTATATTTTTGAAAAGAAAGTTAAGTAATTTTATTTTGTCTTGATTTTGAAAATCTCGCAATTTTACATAAAAAATGTAATCTGCATTGTATAAGTTTTCTTTCTCACTTAAAATACGACTAAGAAGGATCTTACTGAGGGTCGTTTTTCCTACACCGGCCTGACCAATGACACCTACAACATTACCATGTTTGTTTAAATATGAATTTTTGGCTTCCTCTGTAAAAGAATTTTTGTAACCGTTAGATGCTTTTGCAAACTCTCGGGACTCCTTAAAGAAATTCTCAGGCAAGATATCGCCCTTTAAGAGTTTTTTGTATAAACTTTGGATTTCTTCTCTAGTGTTTTGATGGTCACTATCTGGTGCTGTTGTGGTTTCTTGGTAATGAGCCATCTGAAGTTGAACATATTCGATAGAAGGGGTGTCTTTTAAAATCTTTACACCGTCTATTACGCAATTTTTTGCTAAATCTGATCGAAGGAGTTTTCGAACTTCTTCAACTGAAAAAAAATTACCAAGTAAGTTTTTTCGAAAATAAAAACAGTATCAGTATTTACAACTAACATTAAACTAATATCTAAACTTTTGTTCTGTGTACCAGCAAGAATCAAATAAGCTTTAAAAAGTACTTATACGATTTAAACAGTATTAAAACCACTTACAGTTTTTAGCTTTTTCGTTTTTGCTTGTTACATTGATATCTAAAATTAAAAAAATTAATCACAATTGTTTATTGTTAATTAACACTTGTCAATTGATGGAAATAATATTAATAATAATGCACATTTATATAGCGCTTTCAACAGAAATTAATTAGATCAAAGTCACTTCACAACAAAGGAAATTAAAAAATAAAATAAAATTATGAGACATTAAATTTAGCCTATTACAGTATCAACTGACAAAAGCATAAGTGCAAAGTTTTTTAATAGCATTTTAAAGTGGAGGGCGATTGAACTATTTTTAAATGAATAGGCAAATTATTCTATGGTAAAGGACAACAAACGCTAAATCTACGATTACCAAATTTGGAGAAACAAAAAGAGCTTAGCATCAGAAAAACGCAAAAAGCTAGAAGGTATATGTGTACAAATTAAATCATCCTGGTACGATGACAAAACATCATTTACCATCTTGAGTACATGTAACAAAATTTTAAACATGAGGCGAAAACGTACAGGTAATCAGTGCAGTTTCAAAAGAATGTAAGTTATGTAAATGGATTTGCGGGCGCATGAAAAGCCTGGCTAAAATATTTTGCACTCCTTGCAAGCGTGATGATGAAAAGTCAAATAGACCATAATACAGAGCATTGCAGTGATCTAAATGAGAAGTAGCAAGAGCATTTATCGAAGTTTTACAATTTTCTTTATCAATATACTGACAAATTTTATCAATATTACCAATATGAAAAAAAGATTAGAGCTTTATTAATTTGATTGTTCATGGAAAGGTTACATTTCAAAAAAACACAGAAAAGTTACAGTCTAAAAAAAACGCCAAAAGCATTCACAGAATTATAAAATTTTATGATGGCGTTATAAAGAACATTTTTAACAGATTTTTATGTTTGAAACTCAAAACAATGTATTGAGTTTTATTATTATTATTAAGCTTTAATTTGTTAAGACACAGCCACTGGCCTATAGTATTCAAACAATCAGTTAATTTATTAGATTCGGGTTTACTATTATTACTAAAAGTAAAGTAAAATTAAACATCATCGGTATAAAAATGGTAATTAAATCCATAACTGTTAAATATATGAAACAGAGGTTTGACGTAGATAGTGGATAAAATTGAGGCTAGCACGGAGCCTTGTGGCACACCAGACGACAACAAAAACTGTTTTTTCTACACATATATTAGACCAGGAATAAAATTAGAAACGAAAAATCGAATTCTAAAAAACAATCCGTTTCTGCCTTCAACTATAAATGGAAGCTATAAGCTGTAAAAAAATGATTATGGATAGGCTAACAGACGAAGTAACGAGAAAATCACCGTGGACAATGCTGTTCGCTAATGATATCGTGATTTGTGAAGAGACCAGGGAAAAAGTGGAGCAGAGACTAGAATGCTGGAATTATGTGTTGTAAAGAAGAGGGATTTACGTAAGTTGGTCAAAGACCAAATATCTGTGCGTAAATGGAGAAAATGACAATGAAACAGTAAAGATGGAGGACACAAAAGTGTCAAGACTAAAGGAATTTAAGCATTTGGGATCCATGGTCCAAGAAAGTGGTAGTTGTAAGAGGGAGATAAAGAGTAGAGTGCAGGCAGAATGGAACGGATGGAGAAAAGTATCGGAAGTAATCTGTGACAGGAGGTTATCAGCTAGAGTAAAAGGAAATGTGTACAGTACAGTGGTGAGACCAGCAATGGTGTATGGACTTGAGACGGAGGCGGCTACAAAAAAACAAGTAGAAGAGATGGAAGTTGCAGAGATGAAAATGTTAAGGTTTGCTGTGGGAGTGACAAGAAAAACTAAGATTAAAAACGAGTACATCAGGGGTACAGTTAAGGCAGAACGTTTAGGAATGAAATTGAGGGAGGACTGGATGAGGTGGTATGGACATGTCATGATAAGAGACCAAGAGTATCTAGGAAGAAGGGTGATGGAAATGGAGTTACCGAGAAAGACGAAAAGAGGGAGACCGAAGTGAAGATTTCTAGATGTAGTGAAGGAAGATATGGGGGAAGTTGGTGTGAGGGAAAAGGACATTGAAAACAGGACGCTGTGGAGAAACATTATAAGCTGTGGCTACCTCTAACTGAAAGGAAAAGATGAAAAAAAGGAAGAAAGCTGTAAGAAAAAAACAGATTTCTTATTGCATTGGTTTTTGAATAAAAAAGGACAAGAGAAACCTATTCAGCATGTTACTTGTTAGGTTAAACATAAAGAGAAAAAAGGATTTTGCCATACTAAGAAAGTGAATAAAAACAAAATCAAACAGAAATTAAAAATGCTCTGCCAATTAAAACTGTGATAATCAAAGTTTAGTTAGGGTCAGGGGAAGAAGCTTCAACTTTGCTTTAAAACGCCAAATATTTATAAACCGCTAAAAGGAAATATGTAAAATAACGTGTATGGCCATAAAAAAGATATAGCTCACAGTAAAAAAGTTACTGTTGTACTTATAGCAAAGTTACTCAAAAGATATTAGGTATACAAAGAATCATATGAAGTATCTACTGAAAGGTACTGCGACACTTGATCGAGACGACAGTTGATTGAAACGACACTTGATGAAAATGACATTTTATTGAAACGGCACTTAATCAAAATGACAGTTAATAAAAGCAAAAGATTTACTTTTGTATGTTTCTGCGATGAAACAATCTTTTTGTTACTGTAACCAGACTCAAAAATTTGGTTTTTACTGATGGTGGTGGACTCAAAAATCAGGCCATCATTAAGAAAACAGGTGTTGGTATTTAGTTTTTATAATTTTTTGCCAATCTCAGGGTGATGATTTCTTAACAAGGTCCCTGGGCAAAGCATTTTTAGTGGGGCAACAAGTAGATCTCTTGTCATGGTTACGTTTAGTTAGATGTTATTGCTGCCATTTTTTGCATGCTTTTCATATGCTTTTCCCATTTTTTCCATTTTTTGCATGCTTTTCGCATTCACTTTTTCAGTTATGTAGGGGGGACATTGTGCCCTGGCCTTGTAAACTCCTTGGAGAAATCAGAGACAGATTTAACACTAGAATTATTGCGTTTTTGACCTACCTAGAATTACCGCGAGCGGTCAAAATGACCGTTTGTCTTATAAAGAAAAAAGTACGCAATAATTTAGGTTTACTTTATCTTAAAAGTTTTTTTTAACTTTTGTAGTATACCTAGTAATGATTTGAATCTTTATAGGTGTGAGTTTGGTGCGTTGTGGGCTTCTTTTTAATATCATGATCTGGAATATAGTGCATAGGCCCTGATCTCCGAATTACATTGAAGGCCTTCAACCTACTTTTTAGCTGCGTGGTTAAAATTTTTTTAAAGTTTTTATTGTATTTACAACAAACACCAAGTCTGAAACTAAATGAAAACAATTTACCTTAAAATAAGCTCAAAATACTAAATGGTTATTTTTCATCATGCTGCTGTTTACATACACGTTTATTGAAAAGTGTATTGTTTGCAGCTATAAGCAGCTGTTCAAAATCATACAAAAACAAAGAAAATTGCAGCTCTCTACAAATACACAACTTTTACACAACCTGTATACTTTACGCAAACTGATCTACGGCATCCACAGTAGAATTTTGCGGTTCTGTTTTGTTCACAGTTTACATTAGCTTGGTTTTGCTTTCGCTTTCTACTTCCATCAACGATCAAATTTTGATAAGAATTGTTGAGAAGTGGAAGCAAAACTGCGGCTAGTTAGGCTGTCTTTCCTTGAATATGTGCTTCTCTCAGTTCGGTGGCGAGCTGAAACATAAAATTTCTTCTCGAGATAGCATCTTCAGTTTCCTTCTTGTACAACATGTAGGCGTTGATACAAGCGAAGTCCAAAATATTGTAAAAAACAACCATTCGTCACCGCCGTGTACCTGCCTTCACGGTGTATTGTCGTGTCATCTGGTCAGCAATATCAACACCACATTTAGTTTTATTGTAGAATGTAACTGCTTCCGGTTTCTTTTTCTTTTATAGACCACAACAGATGTGTCGAATGTGCTAAGAATACAAACTTAAATCTTTTCTTTGCAATTGTAAACTGTCAAGGTTGTGGCTTGGTTGTTAACGATTTTGTTTGCAAGAGTTTGTTGGATTATCTGTCTGCTGTAAAGCTTTTACAAGTGGAGGAACTTGCTTTCGGATTTTGTTCAAGGTCCCGATAAGTGACATCTGTTTTTTCAGAGTTCATGGCAAGATGAGTCGAAGTTAAAAAATTGTCAGTTGTGACGTTCCTCCTATGCCCAAGAACGGCTCGACTATCTTTATTACCACACTCTCAGACAATCTTTGTGTAGCTGGTCTGGGTTCATCTTTGCTAAGATATGGTATGACGTTCTACATTTAAATTCCTCATCAATAGCTAGCCATAATTTGATACCGAATTTGTTTGGTTTAGTGGCCATATGTTGTATAAATCCGCAGCAGATTTTAGTTGGGAATAATTGTTTGTTCACTGTAATATTTTGTTCTGGTTTGTAGCAAACAATACACTTTTCAATAAACCTGTTCCAGATGGGACAAATCAAAACGAATTTATCCGTTTGAAATCAAGATAGTCTTGTGCTCCTTATATCAAATTGAAGAAACCTCAAGATTTCGCAAAAGCGATTTCTACCCATAGTTTTAGAAAAAAAGGTACTCCCCAGTTTTTATTCCAAAACTCAAGAATCGGTCGGTTCTTTCCACTTTATACTTTTCGCACATACAGAAAGGAAATAAAAGCTTTTAGTTCAATTGGTGGTAGTTTTTACTCGTCATTGTTTTTCACTTTATGGGGTTCAGCTTTTGTACATTGTTGAACATGGATAAGCATTGAATTATTGACCAGTAGCTCAAACGCACTAAGCGGACCATCTAACATGCCATTGTTATATCGTGTCCGACTTCGCTTTCTGTTAGCACGTTCTGACCTTGTAGCCTTCCCCTCGATTCTGTAGAAAATTTAATGTGCTCCTATTTTCTTCTGTTCTTAGCAACCAATTCACTTTTCAACGTGTTTGGAGTAAGCTCATACTTGTATCATTGCTGCCACTGCCAGAGCTGAAATTTGACATGATGCAGAATCAGTTTGCTCCAGGTCATCAATATCAGTATCTGAATCCAATCCATCTAAAGAAATCACTTCTCATATAACTCCAACTTGGTCTGAATTTCCCGACCCCTGATCTAAGCTTTCACAAACATTTTCACCTTCGCTTTTATCCCCCGAATCATCTTCTGCAATCGCGTTTAGACAAGCTAGAGCTTGGGTATTACTAACTCGTTCTGGTGTCGGCATTCTGCAAATGACTCAACATTACGAACTAGCTAGTACTGCTGCCAGATACTGCAGTAATTATTGCAGGATTGTTTTGAAACAATAACATAAAAAAGGCTTTATTATAAAGGCAATTTTAATCGTAGAGAAATTATAAGTTGTTTTCCGATCAAAATGACCGTTGGCGGTAATTTAAGGTAAATCGCTCCCCAAAATCCGCTGTGCGTATTGTAATGCAATAAAAATTAACATGCTAAAAGTTGACAAAGACTTAAGAAAAGTCGGAAAGTTTCAATATTTTAAGACTTACCTAAGCAGAGATATGAGCAATTAAAAATCAAAAACGGTCAAAATGACCGCACCGGTAATTCTAGTGTTAAAAGAAGACCTTTTTTAGAGATTAGTATGCTTTTAGGCAAAAAATTGACAAAACCGGGATAGAATCAAAGTTGTAAATTTTCTCTTTCATTATTCGATCAAGTGTCGTTTCGATCAAACGTCGTTTTGATCAAGTATGATTTGATCAACTGTCGGGTCGCGCTACTAAAAATCTGAATCAAAACTAATTTATCTATATCTATTTATATTTAGTAATATGAACAAAGAAACGCTTTGCTTGACAGTTTAAGTTGTACAAATTAATTACTTGATTGTGCAGAAAAATGAGAAACTTGCAATCAGGCCATTTAAGAAAACGCTACTTGTTTTAAAGTTCACAAAGCAATCAAAGTAAAAAGTTTACACATTCGATTTGCGGAGAGGCTGGTTTGAAAAACAACGTAACACTCACAATCATATCAGACATATATATGACAACTTGGAGGGCTATAACTATCACCGGTGCAGCCGTTGTAATGCACCGGGGCCCCAGTACAAGGGTGCCCTGCATTGCTACATTTTATTGTAAAATATTTTCGTTAAAAGCTCAAGTAAACTTATTATTATTAAATGTCACACTTCATCAATAACTTTAATTTATATTTAATCATCTAATTTATTTAAAGTATTTCTTAATATATTTAAAGTTTCGATTGTGACGTAGCATGACGTAATTGGTACGCTACCCCCACTCAAGTCTGCTTAGTGAAATAATTTTAAGCCATATGATCGTATAACATCATAATTATCCGCTTATTTTTCCTTGTAATTGTTAATAAGTTTCGCTTTTTAACGTAACCATACGTAATGTCACGTGATGGCTCCGAGATAATTCTGCAGTTTTCCACCATAGTCTAGTAACTTAATAGTATCAGATGTTACATAACTTGTTTACCAGCCTTTTAACTAGGTGCTTTAACATGTAACAGTAACTGTCTGGCTGGCTTGTATCGTCGTAAAATAATTAATTAAGAAAACATAGTATCTTGTCGAAGTCGCTAATTTTTTCTGGTAAATTTTGCCCGCTTCATATAAATAGATAAATTCGTAATTTGTGCTGTGAAAGTCAGCGTTTTGTTGTGTTACTGCTTTCCCTTTGTGGTAGGAGTTAGAGCTTTAAGGGTTAATAAGATCTAACGCCTTAGTTTATGAGAATAGTGATTATTCTATTTGAATAAGATACGTAGATTTAGTTTAGCCGTCTCGGCGCTTGACGTAATTCTATTAGTCAGTGATCAGATTTGTGCTTTTTGTTAATAAACTTCTTTTGTTGAAAGAAGTTGTGATTTGAATGATTGAAAAATCTTTCTTTCAGTTTGAGCTTTCTATTTGAAACCTTTTTGCTTGACATACCGTAGTCCTTACGCTTGCAGCAGTACTATTTCGTGAGCCGGAAAAACAATAACAAAAAGAGTTTGTTACATTAAACTATATTAACCGTTGTCTAACTTTTATTAAACGTTTTAGGTTTTTAGTGACAACATTGTAAAACTCAAGTTGACTGCAATTTAATAGGAAAAGAAATTATCAAAGCGGAGCACAAAAGAGACAAGCTAAGAAGAGAAAAATAGCTGAGGCAGCCAGAAACTTTCAGTGGCTAAGCTTAACAGAAACATCCAAAGCGGATGAGCAAGACGTCAGCATTGTGAGACAGAATCTACTCCCCAATTTTTTAACTTGTTGACAGCTTCAACAATAGTACCCATAAAGAAAATTCCGATACTACTAAAGATAGATCCGATGCAAGCAAAAATGACGACTTTCGCACCATTATTGTAAACTCAGAGATCAAGAAAGCAATTATTGCAGCAGGTCCCAAACAACCTAAAAAACCTTTTCCTAAAGATCCATTGCAAAGCAGTCATTTATTTTCAGCAAATTATTACCATTATGTAACACAATCAGGTCTAAAACTACAAAGATAATGTTATGTTATTTATTAAGCATGGACCGTGTTTACTGCCAGCCCTGCTATTTATTTTCTCATGAAAATGTCTCTCCATGGACTTCTTACGCATTTCAAAACCCTTGGGGTACAACAGGTTAAAATAATTGAAGGTATTTATTGCAGCAAATTCGAAGCCATGGAAGCTCCACACATCATGTGGAGATGTGTGTCATATATGAGCAATGGAGAAACAGGAGGACAATAAAAGAAGGGTTACACGAGTCTTTGCTGAAAAAAACAAACTTTTGGCAAAATGTTTTGGAAAGACCAGTAAATGTTACGTTGATGTTAGCAAAGCGCAACTTACCTTTTTATGGATTCAGTGAAAAACTTTCGAAGGATAACAAGGGAAATTTTCTCTCTATCATACAGCTTCTTGCCAGATACAACACTGTCTTAGACAAACTTTTACAACTATCTAAAGGTTTTTCAAAATATTTAAGTCCTTTGATACAAAATGAGATAATATCAGTACTATCTGAAGAAGTTTTCCGTGATATATAAAGTGAATTACTAAGCGCTCATTTTTTTGCCATTATCCTTGATACCACTCAAGATGCCACCAAAAAAGACCAGTTAAGTGAAGTATTTCGTTACGTCAAAATCGATTACCGCCATAATGAACGTCATCAGAACTGAACGTTGTTGAAAGGTTTACCTCATATATCGAAGTTGAGGATTTATCTGCTATTGGATTGCACAAACTGTAAACGAATTCCATTCAGCAGAAGGGGCTTAACATAAAAAACTGCCGTGGACAAGGATATGATGGCGCTGCATTGATGAGCAGGAAGTATATCGGCTTGCATAAGAAGATCCAAAATGTGGCTTCTTTTGCTTTCTACGTGCATTGTGCTTTGCTCTATTTAAATTTGGTGTTAAAAGATGCCATGGAAGCCGTGACTGAGACCCATCAATTTTACGACACCATTGAGTCGGCATATAGTTTTATCGGATAGAGTATTGTGCGCTGGCAAAGCTTTATTGTCCATGATCGTTATTGCTCAAATCCTACATTAAAAGTATTATATCCAAATCGGTGGTCTGGTCGATTTGATGCTGTCTATGCTTTGAAGGAAAGATTTTGTGACGTTATGAAATGCTTGACTTACATAATACTTACAAGCATGAGGCCAAAAGAAAGAGATGAAGCTATGGCAATAAAGAAACAGATAAAAAAACTTTAACTTTGTATGCATGCTGGTTGTGCAGTGCAAGATTTTGCAGATCGTCAACATTCCTTCGAAAGCTATGCAGTGTAAAATAATTGACTTAATTTCTGCCCATAAACTTCTGCAAACTGCTGCTGAAGACATTGCCAAACTCAGAAAGAGTTTTGACGCAGTATTAACAAAAATTCCACAATTGTTTCTACATGGGCTTGCCAAGACAGTTTTTAAACAAAAGAGCAAAGAAAACAAAAGCCTATTTGGATGAAATATCCGGAGGAATAACGTTAAGCGATTCTAAGAAGCAATTTTGCGTAACTTTGTTTATTCCGATGATAGAGATACTTTTTTGCCAACTAATTAATCGCTTTAAAGGAATGAAATCAGTGGTGAAGTCATATCAAATTTTGGAACCAAGTTTTCTATCAAATGCTTCTCATCTAGATCTTTAGGTTGAAGCAAGAAAATCTATCCATTAAAACGTTGTTTAGAAAAAACATTTAAAATCTGCTAAAGAAATGTTGTTTTTTTTGATTGTTGAAAATGCATCATTTTCTCCAACTTATCCTGACGTTTGTACGGCATACATAATGTATATAGCAGTACCTGTAAAAGTTGGTACAGCAGAGAGGTCTTTTTCTAAACTCGAACTGATCAAAACTTTTTTCGAAGCTCCATGTCCCTAGAGAGACTTAGCAGTTTGGCTCTGCTATCGATAGAAAATGAACAAGCTAAAAACTTAGATTTTAGAAAAGCTTTCGAGCAGTTTGCTAATGCAAAAACAAGACAAAAAACTTTCAAATTTTTATTACCTGCAAGTAAATTACGGTGGCCTACTTAATTGGCCTCAATGTATTGTGTTTTATTAGTTTGTGTTTTTTGTTGTGATGTCATCGTATTGTAGGTTAATTCTTTTCGGCTTAAACAATTTATTTGGATTGCACAGCACATCTCCATTTTGCTGAAGTATTGTTAATAGTGCTCACAAAGCACCTTGCCTCAAAAGATTGCACGTTATTTTTTTTGTTATTATAAAACAATTTTGGTGGCGACGTTATTACATTTTTTGATTATCTTAAACAAATTTACATTAAGTTTGGAATTAGCACAATTATCGCAAGACCTAATGTGTACTTCAACCGAGCTTTCAGTTTTCAAATGAAAACCCAAATGTTCACCCACCCTAATGCTCAAATGACAGGTTGACATACCTATTTACGTCAAGCTCGAATTACACAAACACGAAAATTGAAAAACAATATTTGAGCATAGTGCAGCGGAACACGAGTCTTCAATAGAAAATACTGTGATACTTTAAAAGTTTTATAGACAGGATTTATTTTCAAAGTTAGTTGAAGTTTGGAATTGATAATGTTTTGTACTTTATTGATAAACCGTCTGGAGTCATGATCGAAATATGGAATATTAAGGTTATAAACATGATCACGACATGCAGAATGGAAATGTAAACATTATTCATTAAACTTTTTAAAATATTTTTCAAAAAACCAAAGTGGATAACCATTAGACACAAACATATTTCTTAGCACACCAACTTCATTAAAAAATAAAAAATTGTTGGAACATAATAATTTAGCTCTATACAATAAGCAAATTATCAATCCGGATTTCCGTTTTTTAAGGGAATTGCATTGAAATTTAAAAGTAAACCAGTATTTGCGCCATATCCATGTATCAGTATTCTCATTATTAACCTTAAAGCAAACATCTAAAAAAAAAATACTTTGTAATGCAGACTTCAAAGTAAATTTATATTATTATGCTGAGAAGTGAGCAAACTCAAAAAATCTCAAGAAGAACTGTCATTATTAAAAACAGCAAAACAATCATCTACAATTCGTGCGTATAATTTGGGTCGATATACACAATTAGAGTCTAACGTTTATGATTCCAATGTACCAAACAGAAATTAGTTAGTGTTGGTCCTTAAGAGGACCACATGGCAACGCCATCGGGTATACAAACAAATCTTATAGAAACAATCTTTTATAAAGAAACAATCCTTTACTAGCTAAACGTAAGAATTTTACAAAAATATGTTTGTTCATTAATGGTTTATGGGTATTGTCATCTGAAAAATCATAATCAGCAATAATATTAATTGTTTCATTGAGAGGTATATTGGTAAAGAAGGACACGACATCAAAATTGACTAATTTGTCATTGGAAGAAGATTTAATAAAAAATCATCCGTAGAACGTGACATATATTTGTTAAGAATAAGTGGCTTAATTAAAGAGTCTATAAATTACTAAACCATATATTCTTTCGGGTTTTCTGCCAGATGGTATTAGTTTTCAAATTAGCTTAGAATCTTAACTTTTTAAATATTTACGTACAAAATATGTAACAGATTTTTCTTTTGAAATTATAGTAAATATTTTCGTATTTTGATTAACTTGTACAAACTTAGATTGATTACAAACTAGGGAGTTTAAGTTCGAATAATAATCTGATAAGTCCATAATTGCTGTGCCTTTACCTTTATCAAATTTGCAGATCTTGATTGTATTATCATTTGCGAGATTTTTCAAAGTCTTGTGAAGCGCGTGATTTCTGTACGAAGAAATACTCTTTTGGCATTGGTGAAAAATCTTTTTAAGGCAAATTTAATTTTATCAGAAGTATCTTTATCAAATTTCACATTTTTATTCTTCCTGATCGAGAATGCCAATTGTTCAATATTCGCTTTCGTATTATTTTATGACAATTTTTTGGTAAGATATGTTGATTTAAACCATACCGTAATGCTTCTTCTCCAATTGTTTATTTCCGTTTACTATAGTTTTTTATACAGTCTGAACTCCTGTCTCGCTGTTTTATCCACAAGTTCATTAGCTTACGGCTTTACTTCATTAAAATTGTATTTAAATTTTTATTGTACCAATCATTTAAAATAAAAACTAAGCACAGTCTTTCAATCAAACTAAGTCTTGAGAAAATTTTTAATTTGATTTACAAACTTTCTTTCGGTATTAATGAGTAAACTTTTTACTTCTTTAATTTTTTTTATCACTACGGTTAAAAATAAATCTTTAGATGAAGCATAAACCTTTAAATTTGGGGACTTAGACTTTAAAAATTCAGGAAAAACACCAAGATCAAGGTATGTTTCTAAAAATCTCGCGTCAAGTTTTAGCTTGCCCGTTTTGTAACCAAATTTTTCAAGCTGTCTCAGCTCATTCAATGTAAAAATACAATCAATTTGGGAAGAGAGTATTTTAATCATATTACAATTAATACACATACATTCATGCTAAAATAAAACAAAAATGAATCAGAAACGTTTTTGGCTTACATTAACCTCTTCAGATGAAAAATGAAAGATGAAACATAAACCTTTAAATTTCATTTGAAGAAGGCTAATGTAAGCCGAAAAAGTTTATGGTCTCTTTTTGTTTTATTTTAGCATGAATGTATGTATTGCTGTATGCAATTGTAATATGGTTAAAAATGTATGCTCTCTCTCTAATTTGTATTTTTATTAAACAATCAAAAAATTTTTGTTGCAGCCTGCCCCCACGAAATCATTGCTATGCCATTATTTCAATTTGAATAGACTGCAATTACAAAAATTATGTTTGAACCGTGCAACCTTGGTAAACTTTTATTGCAATTTTGGCCTTTCACTTGCAGACACAGTAAACTTAGCTTTACTCCCTTTAACCTGTTCAGCTCAATGCTTTCTTCACTCGTTATTTCAATTGAAAAATCTTTCTATAACGCGGAGTCGTCAATGATTCCTGTGTTGAGAAAAGTAGCTCAATTAAATATTAAGTTCAGAAAAAAATGGGGTCCCAAAATAAATGTTGCAAGTGGGACTCCCACTTGACAAAGTTACGGCCCTGCAACTTGGACAGACTTATTTGGCCTGCTTTGAACAAGACCAACTACAGTATATTTTTGCAAAACTAAATCATGTGAACTGATGGTTAATTTGATTTATAGCCGGCAATTTGGGGATCAGAAAAATGTCTGAATTCGATAGCTTTTTTTATATTTGCTAATTAAAACCTTTAAAACATTAACCCATTCGTGCCTCCTGCACTTTAATAGGGTGTAGCAGTTTAATGAGGTTAATTTTACAGAAATTGATTGCAATTGCTTTCCCATTGTTTGAGGACAATCACAAGTAGGTCAGCCAACACACTAACCAGTTTTAATTGAAAAATATAATTTGTTATTGAATTGTAGCAGTTGAGAGCAGCAAAGAAGAGAAAACTTGAAATTTTATAATGTCTGAAAGCAGTGTGTAAGTTATAATATGCTTATTGGTAATATAAAATTATTTCTGTGGTAGATATAGTTAATTTAAAGCATCTAGGAAATGAAAATACAAAATAATGCTTTATTTTGATGCTTTGTCTTCGATGTGTTAATGAAAGTAATTGAAATGCTGGAAGAAGAGAATTTTTTGCAAGCTGACATTTTTTTATTCTCTTTAAATAATGGACTGCTGTCCGATTAGGATAGTGATAATGAAGAAGCAGTGTCAGCAGACCATCTTTCTGGTCTCCAGTTGTCTGCGCCTGCTGAATTTTGTATTGATTTTGGCAATTCTGTTGAAAATACCTTAGAATGAAATTTAAACGCAGTTGACTGATGTAAGTGACAATGCATTGTTATCATCAGTCTGCAAATTGGAAGAAAATTCGCTTCTATTGCTAAAGCCTGCAACATATTGCATTTCTTGGAAAAAAAAATTAATACCAAAAGCTTTTTCTGATTTACCTTCAAGAAACGTATTCAAAAACTTCTAGAAAAAAGTCTAAAGGTTTTTATGATCAATTTACGGACGAACAAGACACATTAACTGTGGTTGGACGGAACGACAATCGCTGCGTTTATGTTGTTTCAAATTGTCTATCTGCTGCACCTACTTCTACAGTGTCACGCTATTGCAGAAAGCAAAAGAAGAAAATTGGCGTGGACCAGCCTCAGCTCATAAAGATCTATAACAAAAATGGGGGGTGTCAAAGATGCGATTAAAATATCAGCATCTATCGCATTTCAATTAAGAGCAAAAAGTGGTAGTGGGCCTTATTTGCATGGATTCTAAATATGGTAATGCAAATTTGTTGGCAGCTATATCGACAGAACAAGTTACCTGAAGACTCTTCTTTGGATTTGCTAGCTTTCAGAATGGAAGTTATGCAAACGTATCTAAAAAAGTATGCAAAGCAAAGTTTGGTTGGAAGACCATGAGGGTAAATACTCTGTGCTAGCCAACGTGTCATCATCGATGTTCGTTTGGATCGAGTAGATCATTATCAGAGTGCACTCCTGACGCAAAGATATTGTGGAATGTGCCGTAAAAATACCAGGAAGGGATGCAAAAATTGAGAATGTGGTCTTTATGATCATTGCTTTGAAGAGTGGCATGGAATTAATCGACATGAAATGCATGATTTCAACCGTAGTGCCAAAATTTTTAAATAGAAGTAAAACGTTTACGTTTCAAATATTTTGCGTAAAGGAAAGTTGTTCTTTTAACTTCCTTTTCAACTACTACTATATGCATCAATGTATAATATCTGTTGTTATATTTTAATTGGAATTTTTAAAGGACATTTACGTATTTATGATAAAAAATAAATTGGAAATATTGATGCACCAATTCGTGCCTACTGCACCCTATTAGGGGGCAAACATATACTTAAACTTGCAACTAAAGTCTTTCAAACTTGTATTGATTTACAGAATTTTTGGAATTTTTAAAGTTTAGGATTCCCAAATTAAAATTTACAAATATGTTGGAGAGATGTTTTTTGACGTCGTACTAAAAAAAAAACTTATTAAAACCGACAGAACTCGGACTTGATTTATATTTGTGAACTTAAACAAAACTTCCACTCGAATAAAATGAGTCAAGTTGCAGCATCGGAATTTGCATATCTAATTTTAAAACTTCAATACGACTGAAGATAGATTTTCAATTTTTTTCCGAATTATCTAAATGTCAAAAAACATAAAGTTAAATTACTCAAATACTTACAAAACTAAAATATTTAGAGTAGGATAATTTAAACCGTTGCCTCTTGGCCACATGTTCCAACTCAACTGTTTTACACATTTAAAAATCTTGTCAATTAGGGGCAGCGACAGCCTTCTATTACAGATATGGCAAACGAGCGAAGGTAAACTTGTGGCCTGAGTCAGTTAAAAATTGTTAAAATTAAGTGAGATACTGACTAAAATGAGAGTGAAAATTTTATATTTTTACCTTTTCGACAAGTAAAAACTTCTCTTCATTTTTGTTTGAACAATAAATATGAAATAAGTCTTTATTTGTTAAAAGGTGAAACCTTGAAAATTTTACTTTTATTGTATCTAATATCCCACTTGATATGGAAATTTTTAAATGGACTACAACCTGAAAGTTCTAACAATTTGGAAAAGTCGCCTGCAAAGATTAAAAACATAACACAATCAATTAAAACATTAGAAAGTTATGTAATTCAAGCACAAAAACTTAAAAAAAAGAAAAAATGCGAGACAAAAATTTTTCATTACCTCCAGCTTTTTCCTTGTGAGCGGCACTGCATTAAAGTCAAGCTCTAGGTGCATAGCTTAAGTATTTATCGCTCCAACTTTTTTGCTTGTTTGTCAAAGTTTGATCTGTGTTACTCAACGCGGAACTTCAATATGCAAACAAAAGTAATTTGGAGAAATGTACGTCAATGTAGACCAGCTTTTTGTTGTTGTTTTAAACTTATATATTGTAAAATTTCGCGTTCCATTTTCTTTCTAGTGTGTTGCATTTCTCCTGTTTATCGGTAAGTTAAAATATCCCGCTTGTCGTTTCGAAGTAATTTGCTATTACAAATTTAAGTTATTGAGTCAGAATAAGAGCTTTACGACTTTTATGTTCAATGCTTCTGTTTATGTTCTTACGCTTGGTTTGTAGATTGTAGCAAATATTGTTCGGATTTAGTTGTTAGTCTCAAACTACAGTAGGCCTCGGTCAATCCGGATCCGAATTAGGCACAGTCCGAATAACCCAAAGCTTTTTATTAAGAATTACAGTTTATAGGATATCATTTCTTCTTTCAGTTTTGTTCGAATTAAGCGAAATTTTGCATTAACCGAATTCGGATTAACCGAGGTCTACTGTAGTTATGTTGGCGGATTATTCTTAGTCGTTTCGTTCTCTCACAGTCTGGTGGCCCTTCGTTTTTTCTTTGTTTAATTTGATTTTTTTTCGCATATATTAATGCTTAATTGTACTTTGTAGAATGCATTGGTAGCTAAACTTTGCTTTGTTTATTTTAGAAAACCGCGTTTTCGCGTGTTCATTTTCGTTTGTGTGAGTATTCTGCATCGAAAATCTCTGAACAATCAACTTCATCCTATCTCGTGTGAACTGGTGGAGACGCACGTTATTTGCAGCTAGCGTAAAAAACGACCAAACGTAGCAACAGTGTAACGTCAAGCGCAGCCTACTTAAGTAATATTGAAAAGGTATCAATAATTATAATTAAAAACCAATAAATAGCTTTACAGTATTTGATAACCAACACGTAATAACATTACTTTCATTATATTGCATAAACTTAAAGTCTTTGACAAAATTTGTCAGAATAAAACAGTTTATGATATAAACGTTATTTTTGTTGAGTAAAATAAATGAATTAATTAAATTTGTTAACCCTTATTTACCTAGGATGTTTTTTTCTGTTGACTACCTAAGAGGGGGTCCTCGGAGGATCCTAAGTTTATATGTCCAATAATCTTAACAAACAGTAGCTGCGCAGTTTATTTTTTGATATGTTGGAAAAAATTTATTCTAGTTTAGTTGATTGTCTTTACTTTTAATGTATTTACTATAGTATTTTTTATTTTGTACAAAGTTGAAGGTCCTCAAATTTTCGTTGATTGCTTTGTTTTGCGACATAACCGGATTAGTCACGGTCTGCTACAAAAAAAAATAACTAATACGTGACGCAGTAATCTTGACAATCATAGCAAGACGTTCAAAACGTTTTTTGACTTACCTCATGATTTTTGTACACAAAAAGTGTACAAAAATCATGAGGGAAGTCAAAAAAATAGCATGCTACACTAAAACTGCCCATCGGATTTGCTTAAGTAAAATACCAAAATATTCAGGAATAAATTTAGGAAAAGTCATAAAATTTTAGGTTTTTACCATCTGAACTTTACGAGTTATAAAGTTTGTATATAAAAAGGGTTCCTTTGAGGAACCCCCCCTTAGGTAAATAAGGGTTAACGTCAAACACTCAACAAAAAAATTTTGATTGATTGCAAATATCTTTATTGCTGTAATTTTGAATCTATGGCTAAAACAATAGAATTTAAATAAATGTTTTTATTGATAGTAAACTTGGTTAAACGGAAAGAAAGCGTTTATGAACATTGGAAGATTGTTTCAACACTTCTTTATACAGTTTTGAGCAAAACGGATGTAGGATAGGAAATTTCTTTGCAGTTAAAAGATTCTTGATTAAAATTGTATTTTAAAGAACATTATTTTATTAATAAAATGAACAGGCCAAAGATAGCGTAATATCAAAATATTTTTCAACAAATTTAATTAAAAAAAGTCAAAAATATTAGTTACATCACTAATTTTATGAAATGTAATGTATCAAGCTCATGCGATTCTAAATAAATTCCTGATGGTTTTTTGTAGCTAAAATTAAACATTTACATTTAGTTGATAACTTTTTGCTGACTTTCAAAAAACTATGAAGGATTGGCATGAACAAACAATCTGCAGAAGCAAACTTTATAGTAAACGTTAGAAAAATTGGTACAACCAATTATTGATCACAAATTTTGTTCAAAACGTATAGTACTTTACATTTACTTTAAAAAAATAGTAATTTTGCACAATACGTATTATATGCCATATTTGTTTTTGCAAATCAAAACAAACATTTTAGTAATTTTTGAGCTCAAGCATGAGTAAAAAGCCAGAATAAAGCAACCATAATACCTTCGCTCAAGGTAATGTTGTCTCCTGCACCAAGATGTACAGCTCCGGCATGATGGATAATTGTAGTGTTGCTTTTTGTTGTAAAGCTTGTTCTTCCGGGCTTTTCCTCGCATTTTGATAAAGAATCAGCAATCTCCTGATGAAGGTTTACTGAAACATAGTACACCGAAACGTTGAGTTTTTGTTATTGTTTTTACTTTTTAATAAAGAATTAACAGCAATTTAACTCAGATTTTACCAGAAGAGCATGAATAAAGATTTTAAAGAATCAGACATTATTATCGACGAAGTTTGTTTGAAATAACTGGGTATGAAGATCTAAAATCTAAAGCATTGCATAGTCGTCTACTTATATTAATCAACAATTTGTTAATAGTATCCAAATAATTTTCTTTGCTTTTTTTTCAATCAATTACAAAATTTTGGTATTAAAAATTGTTTTTTAGTGTTTTCAAATTTAAGCCACATTAAATCGCTTTTTTCCGCCGCTGCAACAAGCGTGCTTGAGACTGTGATAAAAAATTTTTTGCTGTGGCCAATAAAAATTTATTTATTTCTAAAAGAAAAAAACAAAAATCAAACAATGAGAGTTTTTATAGATGTTTTGCTTAAATTAAACGAAATAAAGAAAAATCGAGAGTGTACTCTCTCTTTGTAAAGCAACAATAATTTTATTTGCTTTTTGTTCTTAAGGCCAATCAAGACAACATAACAAAGCACAAAAATATTTTCTAATTGTGCAAACCTTTTCAAATTTTTGGGACAGTCGAAGTGCAACCTGTCTGATCACGTAATGTTTTATTAAACTTCAAGAAACGCAATAAATTAAAACGCTTATTTGATTTGCGATTAAGTAAAAGTTAACACATAGCAAAAATGTTTTGTCTTACATATAGTATTTTGTTTATAATAATAAAATAAATATTTTTGTCATAAAAAGCTTGATAATAAGCATCGTGATTATTCTAAAAAGGAAAAACTAAACACGTGCACCCGTGCTGGGTTAGAAGTGGGACTAAAGTAATTTCTATCAGTTTTAAGGACATGCTTTCTGTAAAAAACATGTTATACTTTGTTTGATACAAGTATATAATAATAAACGAATTGAGTTAATCTTAAAAGAATGAACAGTAAAAACTTTTATGATTTAAACGTCTTTGTATAAATGTCTTTATTCTAGTCCTTCAAATTTAGTTTTTTCTCAAGTTTACAACCACCAAGGCTGTTTTTTAAAAATCTTATTTTTTATCGGTTTAAGTCTGCAGATCTGCGTTAGTTGTGGCCTGCCAAATGCAAGTTAGTTTTGAAATCTAAAATCTATACATCTAAAAAAATAATCAATAAAATTGTGTGCTCATGCCTTTGATTTAACAACTCAGTGAAGTTGTATACAATATTAACGGTAAATATTAGTATCACATACAGCTTTTATGTATAGAAAAGAGCGCTATGGGCAAATTATTGTTGTTCCGTTTTGTGTTTATATTTAAGTATAAAAATACGAGGTTTGCAAAAAAAATATTATTTTCAACAAAAAACATTTTGGTGATATTTTAAAGCAACTAAAAAAATATATTAACGTGTCATGTAGTCAGCCGTGCAAACCGGGGAGGCAGGGAACAATTACCCCCCGACTCTCAAAACTTTTGGCAAAATCAGAGTTTTTTGGGCAGCGACAAGAAATTATTTGAACAAAATAAATTTTTTTTGGCACCGAAAACAATTGCTAAATGCAAAAAAACGATAAAGGTTTAAGGTAAAGACCTTTTTTTTGAGATTCTCATCAGTTTGAGATGAAAATAGAAAAATTAGTAACAGATTCAAACTGAAGACCTTTTTTTGAAAGATCACAATCATTTTGAGACAATACAGAAAAATTGGACAAGTTTTAAAGTAATGACTTTTTTGGCCTTCACCATAAATTTGAGACAAGATTTCTTTTCATGTTCGTAAAGTTCTAGAAAGTCATAATTTGGGCGAACGTCGGTGAAATTTGGTCAAAGCTGCATTGTCTTCCTATCATTTTTTTTGGTTGGTACGGCTATGCGTATAGCGCTCTGCATAGTCGTGAATTTGTAACTGCACGTTTGACGCTTTGAACATTTTAAATTCAACACTTGGTTATATTTTTGTGTTTCCAATCCTTCAAAATTGTGAACTCAACGGAACTTTTTACTTTTAACCACACAAAAAATATATCTTTTGTTTTGGTGATGTTGATTTCAACGGAATGTAAAAGTCAAAAATCTTTCGCTACAAAAACATAAATAAGTATAAAATTTTCTTTGTTTACTTAAAAATAAAACAATCAATATTAAAAAAAATATAAAAATTTAGGAGTTTAAACACCTTACCTTACAACGTTTAAGAGTTTTCAATTTTTCAAATATTTTTCAAAACGTAAAATCAGAAACAATCCTGGCACCCGATACAATTCCGGAACCTTTAAAAGACCAAAAAATTTTAGAAGGTCTTTTGAATTTCGTGACAAATTTATATTACAAATATCTACTTTTAGTCACGGTTATAAATTATTTTGCATTTTTACTACATGGAGACTAAACATAGAAAATAATAGCATCGATTAAATACAGAAATAATAGTAGCCTATGCATAGCCTATTTATCACAAGTTTGACTTCTGCTACTACCGTTTACAAGTAATGGTTTTTAACCCATCTGTCATAATGTTGTTGCAGAAAGCATTATACTATATCCAATGTTGTCATATGAACAGTAGTTATGCATTCATAAAAAAATGCTTATGAAATTGAAAAATTCTAAAAAAAAAGCTTCGATAACTTTCTAGAAAATAATCAGAATGAAATGTGACAAAGTCCTGATTTATTTTTGGGGTAAAACTGAACAGATTGCTCACGTTCCTTTACCATCTTTCCTTCACCACCATCCTTCACTATCCTAGCTCCTTATCAATCAATCAATTTAGCTTATTTTGTTGCAAAAAGAAAATGGTCAAATATACTCAACAATATAAATACTAGTATAAATTCATAAATTGCAACAAGGTGATTGCAAAAGGGCTTATAGGTCTTCGAATTAAGCAATCATCTTGTAAAATACAGAAATATACAAGCAAAGTGCAATATAAAAATTGAATATGTATACAAAAAATGAAAAACAACAACGAAAAAACAAAACAAAACAACAAAATAACATTAAGAATAAGCTTAATTTGTTTAACTCTTTTTTGTCGCAAGTAAAGCTTCTTTTTCCAAATTTTGGTATCTTTATCCATTGCAAGGGAATCCTACTGTTCTTGTCAAAATAAGCTTAAATTGTTATAAACATAAGCTTAATTTATTTTTGGACTAATTTTTGTCTCCCTTATTGACAAAAAAATTTCAATTAAGAATAAGAAAAGACAAACCAAGTGATGAAGAAAAAATAAAATAAAGTACATAAAACAAATTGTAAGAATTATAAGAATTTAGTCACTGAAAAGTAGAACTGATTTATAATGTTTTTTAAATTTATTAAATGTCATTGTTTTCAGGTTATGAGTAATAGAATTTCAAATTTTTAGTCCTATATATTTGATTGATGTTTCAGTTCGATTACTTTTGAACAAAAAAATGATAAGGTGATTTTTTAGTGAAAATCTGGTGGTAAAAGAATGGCAAAAATTTAGCATATGAAAAGTAGTTATCAAAAATCTTAGGTTACAAATTAAATTTATAAAAAAAAAACAAACTTAGCTTTTTCAAACTCCAAAATTTTAGGCAAGAGCAAAATATTTGTTTTAATGTATAAATGTTTCGAGCTAGTTGACCTGTGAGAGGAGGTAACAATACGAATTGCTTTATTTTGAAGCAATTTTAGTTTGTTAAGATATGTCGGATAAGTGCTTCCCCAAAACAACAAGATTATAATTAAAATGGGTATCGATAAGTGAGTAATATAACTTCAATAAAGTCGAGCTGGGTAAAAAGTACTTCAATTTATTCAAAATTCCTACTGATCGAACTATTTTTGCTTTAAGAGTTTTTATATGCTCATGAAAGTTTAATCAATTATCAAATATAATTCCCAAATATTTTGCCTTATTAACAGTTTTAATTTCACCAGCTAAATTTTGAATATTTAAATCAACATTTGAAGACTTAGAGGTTTGGCGAAATACATGTAATCAATATTTGCAATTTTTTTTAAATCTAGGTTTAAATTGTTTGCAGATATCCAATTGAATTCATCTTTAATTTAGTTTTCAAGAATATTGATAGACGGAGCTCCAATTAGGATACAAGTATCGTCAGCAAATAAACGCGGAGCACAATTAACATTGTTAGGGATATCATTGTTATATGAAGATGTCCAAAAATGAAGCCATGAGGAACTCCAATATTTATAAATTTTAAGGAAAAATTAGTATTATTAATTTTAACATACTCATTTCTGTTTGTTAAAAAAGAATTAAAAAAATTGTTAACTCTTCCTCGTATTCCATAATGTTCAAGTTTATAAAGTAAAGTAGAATGATTAACAGTATCAAATGCTTTAGTTAAATCTAAAAATACAAGCCCAATATATAATTTTTTTCAATATTATCCAATGTAAAATTAGTAATATCTAGTAAAGCATGCAAAGTTGAATACTTAGGTCTGAATCCATACTGTGTAGGGGTTAATACTGAATGAGATTTTTAAAAATAAAATGTCCGCGTATGAAATAATTTTTCTAAAATTTAAAAAAAAATAGACAATATTGAAATAGGTCTATAATTTGTTACATCATTTTTATCTCCAGCTTTACGTACAGAAACGACTTTAGCTGTTTTAAGACAAGTAGGAAAAATTCCGAAATTAAAACAAGCATTAAATAATATAGCTAACACTGAAGAAAAGACCTCAGACGCAAGCACGATAAATTTTGCTTCAATCTCATCAGAACCACAACTTTTTTTAGTATTTAACTGATTAACAATGCAGCGAATTTTAAACGCACTAATAGGATCTAAAAACATAAAAGAACAAACACGATTACATAGATATTGTTGAGAATTATGCAAATTAGAAGGTTTGACTTTTTCATCTAAGGCTTTACCAACTTTACAAAAGTGATTATTCAATCTATCTGCAATATCTAAAGGTGTATCTATTTTTTGACCCTCTTCATGAATATAATTAGGAAGAACCGGAGTTGGTTTATTAGGAAGTAAAGTCTACATAATATACCGAAATTTACGCATATCATGACTAGAGTTGATACTCTTTTGTTTTAAGTAAAGCTTTTTTGATAAGGCTTTGACTTTAGAAAATTTATTGCACAAGTTTTATACAATATTTTTTTTATTTCAGTACCATTTTTTAAAAAATTGATATATAATTTTTGTTTACGTCGAATCGAAACTAAAATACCTTTTGTTATCCATGGATTTTTTATTTATTTATGTTTTTTGCGTAAAGCTTTTATTAATGGTGCATGCGTGTTAATAGTCGTAGTTACGAGTGTGCTTTTTTTTCTATATTCACCAATTAAAATCTTAAAAATATTAAAACTGTGACAAAAAATTTATTTTGATAAAGCACCTTCAATCTTTCAACAATTTTGCAGGATAAAACACACGATAAAGAAACTTTATTATAACAGTAAACTTATTGTTACGAAGAGTTGGACAATATTTGCAAGAACATGTGATAAACAGAACAGCAATACAAATCGACCTATCACTCTAAACAACAATTCTACATTAAAACTCCCAAACAATTTAATTGAACAAAAAATTAACCAAAGTTTGTGGGATTACATGACCTGATACAGAATTAGGATAAATTTCTAAAAAAATCCTTACATCAAAAATAACTTTCACAGCCTTTAATTCATAAAAGTGCAATCATAATATCGCTCTTTTTTTTCTTTGACAGGGTTCAGAAGTGTATTGCAAACTTCAAAGTTTTTGTTATCTTTTACATTGTTTAATTTTCTTCATGAAACTGCAATCAAACAATGTTTGGTAATGTTGATAAGCCATGTTGGTTGTTTGATATAAAAATAAACTCTTTGCTCTAATAATATTTCTGTGTCAGCAATAATAAAGTAAGCAAACCACGCGATTTAAGGGAGTTAGAAAATGTTTTTTTTTAATTAAGCTTAAATTTGTAAACAAATTCTGTCAAACTTGCTTTATTATATTATTTTATTACTTTTATTATAATCCATAAACTAAAAGTTTTGAGCAAAAATTGACAGAAAAAACAATTATAAACGGTTTTTATATAGATGTCATAGTAGTTAAATTGACCTTGATTCTTCAGCATGAACAACCTGGTTCTAGTTGAACAGAGTCACGACTTTTGCTTTAACAGTTCATTTAACAAATTAACGTCAACAAATCAGCAAGAAAATCAAATATCAGTAACTAAATTCGCTAAATGAATTATCAACAGAGAGTTAGAGCGAATTAAAATCAATTCTTGCGTTATTTAAAAACAATTAAAAGGTAAAAAAAATTGCAATTATTTTAAAATCGCAGAAACTCTATACTGACGTACAATTTAACTTAAATCACCGACAGTAAACTGGAATAGCCGATACAAACACATGTCCGCAAACACAGGAATCCCCATAAAGTTTAGAACTAAACGAGGTAATTTTATGGGAAACGTTTATCACGTTTAATTGAAGAAGTATAAACAAATTATGTCAGGTAATTCTCACCGCTAATATAGTTATTGAGTTTAATAAGTCGATTACTTAAATTAGTCAATTAATGAGACTAAAAAAAATTTTGGTTTGTTTAAGAATATCTTTTTTTCACAACGTCGAACCTATTAAAACAATAGAATTCAAACAAATATGTTTGTACTATGTTGTAAAGCTTGGTTGAAGGGCAAAAAAACTGTTTTCAATATTATTTTCTAATAGTTTTCAAAATTTCTGAGATAAATACCTAAAAAATGTTTTAACAGTAAGAACAGTAGAGTAAAAATTGTGTTTTCTAGAACATGTTTGTATTATTAACATAGCCGAACCAAAGATGACATCAAAATAATTTTCAAAACACTGCTCAACTTTAAATTTGAAGTTTAATTGAACAAAATGTTTGCGTGGTTTAACGACCAAATCCTAAATGAAAGTTGTATTCACTCAATTTTATACACTATTGTATAGGATGCTCATGCGACTCTCAATAAAATCTTGATTGCGTTTTTTTAGCTGAAATTAAATATTAAAATTCAGTAAATAACCTTTTTTTTTCTGCTGACCTGTCAAAAGCATAAACGACTACCAATTTTTAGATGTAAACTTTATGGTAAAAGTCAGGAAAAACGCAACAACAAGAATTGGTCATACATTATTTTGAAACATGTATAGCGGTTTACCTCTACTTATAAGCCATGTACAATATGATTTGACAATAAAAACAAACATCGCACGAATTCTTCGTGTTGAATTATGGGTAAAAAGCCCGGGATCAGACATCGTAATACTTTTGCTCGAGTTATTGTCTCCAACACCAAACTGTACAGCTTCAGCATTGACATAGAAGCAGTTGTTTTTTAATGTGAAGTTGATTTTCCTCAGATTGTGAAGAGGAATCAGACATTATTATCGATAAAGTTTGGTTGATATAAGCTGCTGTAAATATTTAAAACCAAAAGCAAATAATAACATTGAATTGTTGAAATAATTTTTATTTTAGTGATGGGTTTTCAAACTTTGTTTTTTTGAGATAACAAATAGATATCTTTTCTATAATTTAATTTTATAGTCTAATCAGCTTAGTTTTTAAGTTGCTTTTTTTTATAGTAGCACCATGACGGTGGCATCCCAGACCTTTTTTTAGAAATCGCTTTTTTTCGATACACTAAAAAGTGGCCCCCTAAACCGATATTCTTTTTATAAAGATCACATTTTTTTGTACACTAAAAAGTGGCCTCCCCTAAAGCAATGTCTTCTTTTAGAGATTGTTTTGTCGCTCTATTTCGGAACACTAAAAAGTAAACCTCCTATTTTTTTTGCACAGGGCCCTCCTTTTTACAAGGCCATCACTGTTTATAATGCACCAAAATTAGTGGAGTAGATTCAAAAAAACAACGTAATTATGTTACAGTATTGTATTCAAAGCAACAAAAAAAGGAGAGAAGCGTTTGAAGGAGAGTTTGACATGCGGTATTTTAACTTAATCATTTATACTCTAATTGATTTAAAAGTGCAAAATGGAAAAGAATTCTTTTTTATTTTTTTCGAAACAATTACAAATTGACTTTCTATCAAATAACTCAGCTCAATGACATTGAAATTTAGTTTTAAAAGTAATCTTAAATGAACAACTTCACCATTTTGAACGGCGTTTATTATAGGTCATCCACATACAGAACTGAGGACAAGAATATATTTTATAAGTAATCCAGATTGCTGCTTTGTGGTGACTCGATTCAGAAAGCAATGGTACTCGTAAATACCATCTGGTTTTGTCTTAGCCGTACTAGTCGATGGCAGGGAAGAAAACAAGATGCAAAGAATTTGGGAAAAATCAGAATTTTTCGAGCATTGACATTGAATTATTTGGGAAAGAGAAAATTAGATAATTTAGAACCATTCAGATCAGTGAGCAAAAACAACTAAGACTCAAGTTGAAGACTATTTTAGGTCTTCACTAGTTCTTTTAGATGTTTATAGATCAGAAACGATTAATTGCACCTAAATATCGCACAGATTTAAGCTGAAGATCTTTTTTTCATTTTTGCTTTCAAAGGGGGAAACCAATCATTTCTGCTTCATCTTCAACTTAAAAATCAGGTGAATACCAAAAAAAAGCTTTACTTTAAATCTGTATGATATTTTGGCGTCTTGATGAAATACTGCAAGCTCATGATTAGGGTAATAGTTGAAAAAACTTTGTACATGGAGAATTGGAATTACCCTAGGTCAGTTTGTAGGTAATGAGCTCATCCGAAGATGCTCTGGACAAGCCAATTTTAATGGTCCTGAAAAGAGCAAAAAAGTAAGGTTTTTAAGTAACTTTGTGCAAAATTTTAAAGCTGAAGTAAAATAAGAGTGAAAAACCTTTAACTTTGAATTTTTCATATTGCTTTGAGCCAGTTCACAGCCTGTTCAAATATTTCTTTATTGCAAACAAAAAAACAAGACCCCACGTGAGTTTGGAAAAAAGAACCCCACCCAAATCTGAATATTATTGAACTCAACAAAATTGTTTTGGGGTTACCATGCATAGGATTCAACAGATTGGCTCGGCAGATAGACAGAGCTGGGAAAGACGTACAGCATGTGAGCGTTATAAAGGATTAAAAGTAGGGTTACCATACGTCCTCTTTTTGGAGGATATGTCCTCTTTTTTAATGAAAAATAATTTGTCCTCCGAGGACGTTAAAAAATGCCCAAATGTCCTCCTTTTCGGCATTTTGAACAATTAAAACATGTTCAATCATTCAGCCTTTTAGTGTATAAATATATCATCGGTTAGATCACTAAAAGTAGGCCTATATATCGCGCACGCGCTATAGCTTACGTCTTACCAGGTTACTCTAAGACCGTCGGAGATGTTTATGATGTAATAAATTTCTCATTCGATAATGAATTATGATGCAATTGTAACGACTTCAATGGTTTACTTGACTTGTTTTTAATCAGCTTCAAAAATGCATCTCATCTTTCTAATGCCAAGCACAAGCAACAAAACAGCACAGCGAGACAAACACGATTATGACGTAACAATCACAATTGTCCTTTGCTACACAATATTGTGGCATCCACTGTACTGTAAGTTAAGCTTTGTTAAGACATTCAGATCTAGTTAACAGTGAAACATTTCGCTTGCTAAAAAATAATGCCAAAGAGGAAGTCAGAATTTACAGAAGAGATACAGAAAAAGTATCCGTGTTTTAGAGAGGGACGGAATGATTTTGAAGCGGAATGCATTGTTTGTGGCTACGGTACGTTTATTTCAGTGGCGAATAAAGGTGGACTTAGCTTAGATATGCATGTACAGAGTACAAAGCATAAAAAAGCTATCAGGGGAGAAACTTCATCTGCAAAAGTGACAGATTATTTCTGTAAGCCTGGTACACAAACTGAAGATAATGTTGCCGCTGCTGAAGCCACCATGGCGTTTCATACTGTAAAGCATCACCAGAGTTACAAATCTAATGATTGTACATCACCTTTGATGAGAAAATTATTTCCTGATTCAAACATTTCGAAAAAGTATTCTTGTGCTCGGACTAAAGTTGAAGCTATTGTTAATAACGTTCTTTCTCCCATGAGTGTTAAATACGTGCTGAATGATATACAAGAACATGGTATTATGTATCTCGGAGTGGCAACTGATAGTAGTAATCATCAATCAACCAAACTTTTTCCTATTGTGGTTCAATATTTCGATTGGAAACATGGGGGCCTTCAGTCAAAGTTGCTTGAAGTCAAAAGTACTACAAACGAAACATCTTTAACAATTGCTAATGAAGTAAAAGAAACTCTGACAAAAATGGGCTTATTCGAAAAATGTGTTTCTTTCACTGGTGACAATTGTAACACTAACTTTGGTGGCTTAAGACGTCCAAAGGGTAACAACGTCTTCTCTAGATTGAAAAATGATTTACCAACACTGGTTGGAGTTGGTTGTCCGGCGCATATTTTAAATAACTGTTTGCATCATGGTACGAATCAGATGACTATAGATGTTGAAAGTATTATGTACAAAACCTACCAGTATTTTTACATTTATAGCCTACTGTTCGCACAGAGGAGTTGAAAGATTATTGTAACTTCGTGGATACAAAATACCGGAAACTACTTTCCCACAGTGTAACAAGGTGGCTGTCGCTTTATCCTAGCTTGTCAAGAATGCTTCAAATGTTCCCTGCCTTACAGTCGTATTTCACGTCAATTGACAAGCCACCGATTGTTTTGAAACGGTTTTATGAAGCTCCTTTGAGCGAACTATATTTGAAACACTTGCAATCATTCATCGCTGTTTTCAATGAGCAAGTTCAAAATATTGAACGGTCAAAAGCATCCATTGGTGAAGTTAGATCGTGCCTCGATGCTGTAAAATCAACAATTAAAGAGAGAAAAAAGCACATGTTCATATCAACGCAAATTAAATCAAAGCTGAATAAACTCAGAGAAGAAGGGCAAGATCAAGCTTGTGACTCGTTCATCCGGGATGTTTCTGTGCTGTACAAATCTTGCGTGGAATACTTGGATAAATGGACTAGTTTGTTTTACGAATTTGAATGCTTTGATTGGATGCTACTGTCGCAAACAACCAAGTGGGAAAATGTTGAACCATGTCTGGAATATTTGCAGCAGAAAAATGTTTCTATTGATGAAGCTAAATTGTTTGACCAATACCACAGGCTATGCAAATTCATTGAAACACAGCTTGGAACAAATGCACTGCCATATCGCAAAATGATGGCGCATGAAAGATGGGCAGCCTATTTTAACACGTGCAGTATTACTGAATTGTTTAGCGAGCTGTTAAAAATTGCACAGTTTTACTTCAGCATTATAGCTCATAACGCTAATGTTGAACGTATTTTTTCCTTGTTACAGCCACAATGGTCAAAAGAAAGAGAGCGATTTCTTTTTAATTCAGTTGCAAGCATCTTGAAGTTGGTGTACAATTTCAATGATGTTACATGCAACCAGTTTTATGATATTGTTAAAGCTGATTCTACACTACTTAAGAAAGTTCAAGAAACAGCCAAATACTCGTGGGCTAAGTCGAAAAATTAAATTTAATAACACTTTGACCTATAGCTAAAATATTGTTGCTTTCGTTTGTCTTTTGCCGTAGAACAACTAGCTGTTAATAAATTTCTTTAAAATAAAAAGTGTCCTCCTTTTTGGTGATGAAAATATGGTAACCCTAATTAAAAGGGTAATGTGATGGTAGGTTTGAAGGCTGTGTTAGAGAGATAGAAGGAGTACTTTAAGAAACTGACGAACGAGTAAAATGACAGAGAGCCTACGACAGAGGAAGCAGAAGTGGTCAACAAAAAAGTGAATTATTAGTTTTATACTGTGTATACTGCGTATTAAAAATGGTTGTTTAAAAATATACAGAATAAACTACACAATTGGCTTACTTGTAAACATTTCAACTTTACTTGACTAACTTTATAATATAACTACATTTGTATTCTATTGAATTATTGATCTAAGTGGTAACCAGACAATTATGTTGCGCTGTCTTTATAATCTTGTTACAATTAAGCACATTATGGTAACATTTTGGTATAAAAATTCTCTGAACAATAATTTTAAAAAAGGCTGAACAGCACGACGAAACGCTAAGATAACTATCAGCCAGTTTTTAAAAACAAAATATCAAGCTGCTATATTATTATAATGTTATTGTAATTTTTGCCAAGTTACTTTTTGATTTGTTGTTCTCGACTCTCTAGAGTTAAGAAAAATAAGTAGAAGAAGCAAACAATTAATTACTTTTGCTCTTTGTTAAATATTTATTAAAATTTGAAAAAAATCATCGATGTACAAAGTCCTTGTGAAAAGAGCTATGTGGTTAACTAATAACTAGCTTGGCATGTGTTTTTGAGATGTGAATATCAAGTAAAATGTAACAAATGAATTTAAATTATTGAATAATATGTTTCTATTTATAGTTAAAAAAAAGAAATTTTATGTTGTACTTACCAAGATACCGATCCAATCATTTGCAAAGATCTCTTAAATATAGAGGAGTTAAAGTTTGGAATGATGTTCCGTGTAATTTTAAAAAGTTGCTACTCTTTAAATAATTTTGGCTATACTGTATATGTATAAATGTTATTTCTTAAATTCTTATTCTTAAATCTATTAATATTTTAATTAAACTTATATTTACAGTGGTCCATTTTTTTATCTTATCGCTCTAGCGAACGTTTATTTTCATAATTTTAATCAATCGGTGGCTGCTCAACTTGAACATTAATTCTTTTTTTTTTGGTCACTTTGCAGTCTCCGCATAGATTCGGTATTTGTTTGTTTACGTATAACAAATTACGTCAGTAAAATGCCTTCTTTTTCTTTTTTATTATTATTTTTATTATTATTGTTTTGTGAGCATTGTTGTATTTATATTGAATCGTATGAAATAAATTTCTCTGTTCTTTATTTATTTATCAAACTTACTTTAACATATTTATTGTTATTCTACAAATTGTCTGTTTATAAATTCTATTTGAATAAACCATGCTGTGATTAACATTTAAAGTGCTAGGTGGTTTGTAAATCGATTGAAGACATCTCGTATACATGTAGGAACATTTGCTAACATTCTCAGCATAAAGTACGTAATAATTACAAATTTTATTACTCTTTCAATTATATTGCAAGGCTTGAAGACTTTAGTTACCGGTATCTATTTTCTCTGGTTGTAGATATTTAATCAGCGAAAGCAGCAATCTTGCTTTGTCGTGCTTTTCTTTTTTGTCTCCTAGTATGTTTTTCCCTATCTTATAATTCTATTTGTTCTATGTATTTATCTGCTTTTCTATGTAAGGTGTTGCAACCATGCACCATTCTTATAACTACTATATCAAATATTACTGTCTGCATGCTATAACGTTTAACGTTTTGTTGCTTCTTCCTTTTTCTTCTTCTGCTATAGTCCTATATGTTTGTTTATTTCTTTCTGTTTTTCTTGTGGCGGAGCAGAAATAAAAGATACTGATACTGATACTGATACTGATATCCTTTCCGGCTCCTCCTCCACTCCCGACGCTTTTTGAAATAACAATCATATAATCTTGACTAAAATCAGATCGAACAAAGTAAGAAAAATATTTATTCTCACAAAATAGGAACAAAGTAGGATAAAGATTTCTTTGGTTTTAAATCGCCGCATAGCCAGGCAGGAAGTGGTGTTAAGTCGAGTTAGCTTTTATTTGGCCTATCATTTAATTTTATTCATCTTTATCAAAAATTTTCTTTTTTACATCGTTTTGATAAACAGCTTTTTGGAATGTAAACACTACTCATATCTACTGGGTGCTCTTTTAATTAATACTTTTAGAATTTAAAAATAAAAACTTATCATAAAACTATGATTTTGTCAAATTTTCATTAGAATCGACAGTTTTCCTAAATGTTGTGCCTTTGTGCTAAGTTAGTGCTGATTTAATATGCATTTAATCTCATATAACTATGCATTGCTTTTGATGAGCATGGGGATTTTTAAATATGCTAAGCATAAATTTTTTCTTTAATATTGTCGACTTTAGATGTAATTTTGGTCAGACTACTAATGCTAAGAAATGAAAGAAGCAAAGTTAAAGCAAAAAAATTATAACAAACGGTTGCGCTTCGAACTCAAAATTCTATGGCTGTATCAAAAGGCAGTCAGTGAAATCTGAAAATGCGGTCAACTTTTCTTTATTTTCATTTTTTATTCTTACTTATTATGTTTTTTAAAATAAAAAAAATTATTCCTTATAACATCTTCTAATTTTCAAAATTGAGGGTGGAAGCGACGGTTCTTGAAAGATTTCTTATTGTTACATTTCTTCAACACACTGTTTTATTAATTTTTTGATAAGGAAGTAAAAACGTTTTTAACCAAAGACAATTGTAATTCCAGCAAGAAAACTGTTTTACGATAAGCAATTTTTTTGAAAAAAAATTCTTAGGTGGTCTTTTTTATAGTAAAATTACACAACTATAGAACTCAAATAAAAAAGCACACTAGTTCTATATTCAAATCCTGACAAAATTTGGCCACTTTTAAAACCAAAAAACTAGTTTTAATAAAAAAATTTTGACGTGAAAGCGAGCCTTTAAGAAATATCAGTTTAAATGATAAGAGTCATGCATCCTTAAGAAATATCAGTTTAGTTCTCTAGAGTCATGCATTCCGACTCCTGCTAGTTCAAATGATTAGATTTGCTTAATTAGCTTTAAAACTTTATCTTCAAAGTTATTTTATACTGTGCATGTTTTGTATGCTCTCACGGTTCAAATGATAAGATTTGCTTTAATAAGCATAAAAAAATGGTTCTTTTAAAGTATGCAGATTAAGCTACACCATTGGCCTACTTGTAAACATTTCAACTATACATGGCTTTAACTTTATGATAACACTACACCCATAATCTATACGATTGTTGTTCTAAGTGGTAACCAGAAAATTAACCCTCTATCATCCACTTTTAGGTTTTAAATGAAAAAAGTTTATTTAGTGTGTTTTTGCAGTTGAAATAGCATTAGAAATGCCACTAAAATAAAACTTCGAAAAAAAATTTAGACTCCCTATTTTTTTAAACGTTACAAATTTGTAACACTGGTCAATTAAGCAACTAAAATGATTAAAATGTTAAATTTTATTAAAGATTTTGTTACTTTTTAGAGAGTCATATTTCAATATCAACTGCTAGAAAAAAAATTATTAGATTTCTTATTACTTTTCAACTCTGATCAAACACGATACAAAATTTCTTTTCTGCGACGTAAAAAAATAAGAAAAAGTCAAAACGCAACATGGTTAAAAAATCCCACTGATTGAAGTTTTTCCGAGTTTCCAATTAAAATGATAAAATAGGAGTTGTGTCAAATCTGTTAATAAGGCCAACCAAGAAAAAAAATTTTTTAAGGCAAAAAAAAGCAAAAACTTGAAACGTGAAGAATTTATTGAGTTGGGCGATAGAGAGTTAATTTGCGATACCTTTACAACCCAGGTTCTTAAACTGGTGAAACGCACCCCATTGTAAGCGAGAAAGGGGGACGAATGGCTGGAAACTAAATAGATAACTGGATTGACATAAAATAAATGGGAAAACGAGAAGGCATGAGAGTGATCATAGTATAATTTTATAAATTTCACAGTGGATAGTCAAGTGTACCACAATGCGTGATATGCTATGAAAATCGCGCAATATGACCAAGTTGTTTCCAACGTCAGACAATACATTTTGGTCATTAAGGTAAGTTTTATCTTTTTTCAAGGCAAAAAAGATTGTGTGAAGAAATTGAAAATTGTGAGTAAATGCTTTCGCCAATCTTTGTCTACAGAAATAGTAGAAGCATTATTTCAATTCGCTCACATGATTGCTAAAGAGAAGAAACCTCACAGCGTTGGTAAAACATTGATTGAACCGTGTATTTTAAAAAACCCGGCTGGCCTTTTGTTAGAAAAAACATACAGCAAGAAGATAGAAAAGATTTCACTCTGGCATCGTATGATTAAAACACCAATTGAAACGCTCGCAAAAGTCTTGAGTGTCAAGTTTTCAAAAATTACAAGCCTCACTTTCAATTCAATTCAGTCTCGTGAAACAACTAATACTGAATAAATGTCGCAGTTGTTATTCTACGTTTGTTTCAATTGAAGAAGATATGCTGTTTTGCAGACCCTAGAAATTACATGTAGAGTAAAAAACGAATTAAAGTTGTATCAACGTTTATTGCAACAATAATATAGGCTACTTTGGGAAAAATTTGGTGGGTGTCTACACTGATAGTAGTCTGACAATACTTAGGTCCCCAAGTAATTTTAAATCGCGAAGATAAAGAAAAACCTTCAATACGGTTAGATCTCATTGCGTGATTTACCTTGAGGCTCTGAGCTTTACTTATTGCTATGAAAGTTAAGCCTGCAATCATTGGCGACTCCAGGACTTTGTAGCTACTCGGGCTCGTGTTACTGATGCAACAAGTTGCAAATACACTAGAAAATACAACGTAGATTATTACTGTAGGCGAAAGGTAGTGAATGTGTTGAAAATCTTGTAATAACTTAAAATATAGCTGTAAATATTTACTAGAACTACTCGGGCTGAGTGCCAGAGTCGCTGCTGCTTGCAACAACCATGCAAACCGTCAACTACGTTAAGCAAGTGCTGTCGATATAAAATTATTTTTCAAGCTTTGCAAGGACCTGGATTCCAAATATAAAACTCTGCTTTTTCAAACATCTGTTTGATGGTTATCGAAAGTTAACATGTCAGTCCGCATGTATGAAATAAAAGATGAACTTATACTGTTTTTTTTAAGCTTATGGGAAACAAGATCTTCTTTTGTCAATCGAATAAAAAGAGTTTCACGTGACATTGGCAAATTTCGTGTATATTTTTAAAGCGTTAAATGTTTTAAATTTGATTTTGCAGGAATATCGACCGTATCAATGACTGTGATGCCATCAGCGCTTTTGTGGAAAAACTAAAGCTGGGCATCGTCGAATTCAAAAAGGAAATACAGCTACCTTTCTTAAAATAGATATTGATCTCGAGAAAAACCAAGTTGAACTTGGGCAAGCTTAAAGTCGAGGTAGAGAGTTACCTTTGACTTTTAAGACAAGAATTTAAACCTCGTTTCCCAGATTTAAGCAATACGAAACTTCCAAAGTTGAAGATGACAAAGAATCCTTTTCGTCTAAACAAAGATATTCTTTCCGAAGATTTGCAGGAAGAGTTTTCGGAAATGAAATGTAACTATGTAACTACTCTTCAAAAAACAATAATAAAGCCATGCCACTGACTAATTTCTGGGAGAAATATGTGCACATATAAAAGAGCGTAGGTGCTGTAGCTATACCAACACGCCTTCCGTTTTCATCGACTTACATGAGCGAAAATTACTTTTTTCCTAGATATAAAGACGAAACACAGGAACAAACTTGATTGTGAAGCCGATCAACAACGCCGATAATAACAACATCGCATTATCTAGTACAAAGTCACAAATTAAACTTTTGGTTTCCAAAAACCAGTTACATCCTTTTTATTAAAATACTTAGCTATTGTTGTTCTGTTCAATTCTGTTAGATTTTTCACATTCACTTGAGTTTTGTTGGTATCATCAAAAGGGGGGCAAGTTTTATTTGCACGATGAAAGGGAGTCGCTTCTCAAAAAGTTTAAGAATCACTGCTTTATAATCTTGATACGATGCAGCACATTATGGTGACGCTTTAGTATAAAAATTCTCTGGCCTAAAACTTTAAAATAAAAAGTGCACAGCGAAGACGAAACGCTAAGATGTCCATGAGTCAATTTTTGAAAACAAAATACCAAGCTACAACATTGTTATAAAGTTATTGTAATTTTTTTCAAGTTACTTTTTGATTTGTTATTCTCTGCTAAGTAGAGTTGAAGCGAAAAAAGAAAAATAACTGTAATAAGAAGCAAGCAATTAATTATTTTTGCTCTTTATTAAATATTTGCGCAATGTTTGAAAAAAGACTTAATCAACGTTAAAGTACAAAGTCCTTGTAAAAAGAGTTAAGTGGTTAACTAATAACACAATTTATTTATAAAACCTACTTTGAAATATTTATTGCTATTCTACAAATTGATTGTTAATAAAATGTATTTGAATAAACCGTGCTGTTATTAAATATTCAAAGTGTTCACTGGTTTATACATCGATTGAAGACATCACGTATACAAGTGGGAACAATTGCTAACATTCTCCCAGCATAAAGTAACGATTACAAATTTTATGGTTGTTTTAACAGTATTGCAAGACTTCGGTTACCGGTGTCTATTTTTTTTGTTTATGGATGTGTAGTCAGCAAAATCGGCAATTTGGTTCTGTAAAGCTACATAATTATAATTACAATTAGGGGCGCAGGATGCGGGGTACAAGGAGCAATATTCTTTCCGACCTCTCCTCCGCTCTCGGCGCTCTTTTAAATGATTATATAATCTTGAATAAAATTAAATCTAACAAAGAGGAAAAATATCTATTTAGACAAGAATTTATCAAACATTTTTTGAAAAGAGCCACACATAGCAAATAAGAAACAAACAGTAAGTTGGCAAAATTTAGAAAAGGCATTTTTTCATTGAAAAGACAATCTTTTCGAACGCAAAGTTTAGCGTATTGGAAAATTTTTTTGCAAAAAAATTGATAAATACCAAAAAAATGTCTTCGTTTGAGTTTCAAGATAAAATTTTTTTAGTATAAGAATAAATAAAAAAATTACTTCTATCAAAAGCGTTCAATCTTTTGAAGTTAATGGGCGTTTCAGGTAATGAAGAGAATTTGCGAGCCAAGTAAGTAAGGTTTCACTAAGTTTTTTTAAAAAGGTTTCTTTATTGCTCTAAAAACTTTGCTAATTGAGAGTACTTTTTCAATCAATACATTTATGATCAAAATGTCCAGTGGTTTCCAATTTTTTTTTATACCGCCACCTATTTTGCCATTCAATGTAACTGAACAACCCTTTTCTCAAAAAAAATTCTGTTTATTTATATGCAGGTTATTTTTTGCTTTTGTAAAGGCGCATAACAAAAAATAATTTAAGACAATCCACTTTATTAAATAAAGCTCATGAATTAGATTTAACATCTACAAAACAACACTGCGATGTAACTTGTGTTGCATTTTAAGGTGGCTCTAGCTGCCAGAAAAAACCATAGATCTTGCTCTACAATTTGTTTATTCTTGGCTATGTTCTTTATTTCAAGCAACGCAGAGAAACCAGTGTCGCAAAGTCACGCTGACGAAATCTAAGTTCAAATGGCTGCACTTGCAACTCTGGGTTAAGAAAAAGCAGTGGCCGACCGATATGCAAAAAAAATCTTCTTTAAGTATCCGTAGATGAGTCATTATTTTGGGATAAGAACTCGAGTATAGAATTCTATTCAATGATCAAGCTAAAAAGTTGAATAAACATTTAAACAAAAAAAATATTAATTACGTTGTTGTTAATGGTGTAACCAATACCTATAGTATGAATTAGACGCAAGAATTTTCAAGTTTGGTAAAGGATTTAATGCAACTGTCATAGATTTTTGTTACCAGACAACAGCTAAACGACTAACATCGTTATAGTTTTTCGCTCACTCATTTTTATACAATTAAAAAAAGTAAATTTATTTTAAACCATGATTCATCATTCAAATTTTGTGTCTATCTTTCTATCTAGTTCAATATAATCCTTATTTTTGCTATATATTAAGCCTGTTAATGAGCAGTAAATGTTCGGAAATACTCGTTTTGTTATTGCAAAGTGTTAGCTGTGAAAATTTATGACACAGCTCGATTGGTGTTTATTTAATGTTTGCTATTTTGACCAAAACCATGCGCGTTCGGTCTCTGGGCCGGTCAAATCCGTGTCTAACAGTTTGCCATCACTGCGACAATAACTACATACGAGGCTGTGTTGACCAGGTCCATTGTTGCAAAGGTGGAAAACTGGACACCACAAACTCATGACGCGCTTTATCGTAAGAAGCAAATTAGTGCCACCAAGGGCGCCGAGTCGGAGTGCAGTATGCCACATAAATTTTTACAATATTTTTGCAAGCTCAGCAGTTTTCGAGCAATTTTCGCTTATTGAGCACATTTTTTTAAATGCTTGAGTTTCAATTTTGTTTATTTGTTTTGTGAATGTTACTTACTGTGTGTGGTGTCACTTTAACTTACCTTTATTATAATGACATTCATACACAATTTATAGTAAACATAATGTATGAGATTGCAATACCATAATTTTTGTCATTGTCATGATTATAATATTATGTTTGGTGACGTCACGGTTTTCGCACGCCAGCAAAAATTGCAAACTCGGCGCCTAGAAATATTTAGTTGAGTTTGGAGAAAAGCATTTACCTGTTGTCCTTATTAAGTGTTTTTGGTCACTCTTCAGCAACAGCACCGACGCTTTGATTTATGGATTAGAGAAAGATCAGCATTACGTAATGTCATAGAAATTAAAGTTGTTGAAACCATTGGGAAAAACATTGAAAACATTGTTCTTGACCGTTGTTTTGAGGTTGCTGTTAACAAATGAAAGTTATTTTTATCTGTATTGTAATAAAAATGTACTGAGCGGTTCACAAAAACTCGACGCCGATATTTTGGCAAAGAAAAATTCGTCGACCAAGATTCGTCAGGCACTGAATTCTGCGCCCTACTTTTACAGAAAACAGGGATTTATTTTAAAGAAACGGCTTTCTTCAGTTCTTGAAAAAAAATTTAAAAAATTTTTGAGAAATTTGTCTAAATAGTCATTAAATTTTACCTTGATTGATTACGTTGAAATACTAGCTTGGTGGAGTTTTAGCGAGTTCAAAGCATCTTTGTGAGCTTAAGAAGTTTGAACCAAACCAATTCTTTGATACTAATTTGTATTTTTCGTTAACACTTTTTAGCTCTGTTACATTAAATATAACTTATAATTTTTTAAAGCCCGCTGTTTTTTTCAAAAAATATGTCTCTGTCTTGAGTAAAATCCAAGGGCGCCCAGTTATCACGATTCAATAAAGTCGCGGCAAATCATTTTCTGTTAGAATTGTTTTCAATTTCTGAGTTAAGCACTCACCCTGACCTACTTCCGGAGTTGCAAAGATATTCTCTGATGTGTTGTTGAATTTTCTTTATTTTGGTTTTTTTAGTTTTGAACTGCTTGCCAAGACCGACAAGTAGGGAAGAGAGCTGTAAAGTATCTTTCCCAACGACACAACACAATGACACGAGTAGGTTTTGAACCAAGACTATATCAATCACAGTCACGGTGCTTTTAACCACTCGACCAAGCTACCCTTACACAAAATAATCTTAATGACCGTTATTTAAAGCACCTGGTCATTGTTACCAGGTGTCGCCTTACAAGGGGATTGTTTTGTAGATGATTTTAGTTAAATTTTTTAAATGACAGCTTGACTTCGTAATTCACAATTTCAGCACGCTCGGATTTTACTTCGCACATCTGAGTTTGGTTTCATGGTGGCCATTGGAAAAAGAGCAAGTTCAATGGGAAGCGGGGCAAGTGCAATTTCACAGCGATTGTTACACAATTTCAGTGTTGGATGAGATTATTTAGACTTATCAATTTCGCTCAAAGGTTCTTAATCTCGAACAAGTGTTAGTGGTTTAAATTTTAAAAAGATTTACTCAAAAACCAAGGCTTTTTGAAATTTATGGTCTCTATCGTTCAACGTTTTTGGCATTTGCCAAATGGAAGGAAAATCTTGAGGTCAGTCTTTTTACAAATGTAATTAACGTTTTTTTTAAGCAAAACTTTTATCATGGAATACTATTTGAGAATACGTGTTAATTGCCGGGGTAACAAAATAACTGCTTTTTGTAACAATTTTTAGATAGTTGCTACGTATTATGGGCCTACATTTGCTTTATACAGCTTTTTGATATCTAAAATGGTTTCTATTGCACTTGTTTTCATCCTTCACCGCACCTTTATCTGTCTTGTATATTTTAATTTCTTGTTTTGCCCTATTACTTATATAGCCATCTCCATAAAATCCATGAATGGATCACAACTACATAACAACTTTCTTATAAATGCTATTTTTACCAGACCCAGCCGAATATGACACAACGCCCTCACCTAGATTGAACATTCTTGCAAAATCCATTACAAAATTTAAAAATTCTAGGATTCACTGTTGACCCAAAACTATCATTAAATCTCGCTACCGCCAACTCAAAACAAATCAAAGCTTCCAACAAATATATTAAACAAAGAAACTGATCATCTCTATAGTTAAAGCTATCATCGTCTCATTTTCAATTACGTAGACATCTAAAGCCTTACAATAAGCTCCAGCATCAGCAGTTTGCAAACAATTCAGAATACAATTCTGTGCCCGAGATGCGAACCACACTCTGGCTATCTTCGGCCACTCCCTCATCATTTTAGACCTCTCGTCTTGTCCTTGGAGGTTGCCCGATTATTGGGTCTCCGCAGAATTGATCCGCGCCCTCATCCCTAGGAATTGGTCGGGTAATCCCATCACCACGACCAGATGCAAACTATAGACACCTGCATTACATATCTCGCGTCTTTCTGTTTCAAGCCGCATGCGCCTCCCGTCTAACAACTCAGATAAACACAAGCGCACCCTGCGCATCATTCAAGTGTGGTATTCTTGAGACTTTATGTAAGGATTAAGAATAGGCTGGCGCAAAATTAGCTTTGGCGGAGCAACAATATAAGCACATAGCTCATATCATTTGATTACGTGTAGTACATTTGTGTTTCTTTCAAGCTGTTTTAATAATGCATCAAATAATAATTAAACTAAAAGAAGCATTCATGTCGTTGTTGCCGTGTTTAGTTTTCGCTTTTTTTAACTCAAAATGATGGTTCTGTTGCCGTTATTCTCAATCCCAAATCGTTAAATAACGTAAAAAATTTAGTTAGTACTAAGTAAATTACCCCATTCCGACTCGTCCACATGATTTAATCCACCGATACGACGAGATGTTGGTAAAACTAACTTTATTTAGGTAACTCGCAGTCGTCTTCTTGGAATTTAGTTGTTCTAAGATATAATTCATACGGAAGGAACAAATTTAAATTATTGAAGCTGTTACTTCCACGCTATTGTTTTTAATGATTATAGCCTAATAGTACATTTTGTCACGTATGAATGCCAATATGACAAATTGGATTTAGATCTAGTTTTTAAGCGAAATATGTCTGCTCGTAAAAGCGCATTGTTTAACCATTACCCGAAACTCTTCGACGCTGGTTTGCATCATCTCGTCTAAGACAAGTACATTAATGTATTTTTATTCGGTTGACTTAGTGGCTCTTAAATTTTTTTCACGTCAACCTTAATTCGAGAAAGAATATTCTATCGATCCCCTAATCCAATACACACGCTTAACTAATGTGATGTCCAATTAAAACAAAGACCTTTTTTGGCTTGCACTTTCATGCAACTGTGTTTTTTTCATTACATGTGTAAAAGCAAGAAAATAACTTAAAAAAATATTTTTATTTTAACAACTATTCGTTTTTCGTTTAGTATATTGCATTGTAGCAAACTCATCGCCGCAAACCGTCTTTCGTGCATGCATTTGCTTCAATTTTGCAAAGTTTTTCGCAAATGTATTTTTTACATGTATTTCGCTTGCTGCAGACTCGGCTTGCAGCGCTCTTCGCTCACTGCACCACGTTTATCTACTGCCATAACAACCGTCATGTAATAATTTTGCATTTCTTAGTATTTTGTTTATGTACCGCCTTTCCGCTGTCCCCCCAAATGATCATTGGCTGATCGCGCCATCAAAGGCAATTACCGGCTTTTGTCTAATTATTTTTGACACACCGCAAACAGGATGTAGCCTGATTACGTGACCTAACGCCATGTGGTTTTACCTGTGAAAAAGGTCAGGCGTCATAATAAGAAAATCTATAAAATCACTTCGACGATATATCCTCGCTGGAACCGTATCGCCGGCCTGGCAGACAGACAGACAGAGAGAGATTGATATGAGGGGCTGTGCAACTTAACTCGAGACTCATCCTTGCAACATCATTAAGCGAAGATTCAGTTTACTTTCTAGTTCCGCAATTTTAATGCTATTTGTCTGTTTATTTGAAACTGCGCCCCTTTTAATAAAAGGAGTTTAAATTTTACTTTGTGCCAATACCGCTCACGCTACATTGGTGCCTGACCTCACGCAACATATCATTGCAAAAAGGGTAGCACTCCAGTAAACTCAACAGTTATTTAATGACCTCCATTTGACCCCTTGGATGTTCCAATCCATCTCTGAGGGTCGATCAACCAGTTTGAGAACTAGTAGATTAGCTGAATAATTATTTCAAAATTGAATCAAAGCAATAATTGTAATTGAATTAATCAAGTAAAAAATTATGCCAGAAGAAAGCGATAGCTCGTAATTCTTCTGCTCTTTCACGACTTGATTCTTTACAGGTCGCAGCGCAAGCCATTACTGTAAAGAAGCGGTTTTACCACCACACTACGTGCCAATTTGAATATTCTCAAAAAATAATCATCTTTTGAAAAAACGTTTTTTGAATCGGAAAAAAGTTTTTATAGCATTCTGAAAACGAAGAGGGTGAGATTTATTTTATAAATATGAAACTGTCCTCATCAAGACTTTGTTATTATATTCCGTGATTTTTAAATAGTGTCTATGTGTAAATATCATCTGTGCTTAGTTTTATGTATTTTTATGCGTTGTATTTGCAACTCTTGCGCGATTTCTTAAAACCAGAGGAATTAAAACCTATATATCCGTTAAAAACTTCTATACTTCTCAAATATTTAATTTCAATGAGTATTTTTGAGTGAGTTACAATTTCTTTGGCAGTTTTTAGTTGATTGTTTGATTTTACTCAAACGAATCTTATCTTTACTGACCAATTCCAAGCAAAAAAATCGAGGAAGTGCGTTGTGCAAGAAAACCAAAGTCATCGTTTCCTTACAAGCGTCATTTCGGACCAACGAGATCTCTTGATCTTGTTGGTCCGTGTCACAAACTTTGTTCGGGAATCCCAAAGGAACAGTTGAGCTAGGTAACCCGAATACCTGCGCTGAAACAAAGCTGTGTCTAAATTTTATTTTACTCCGGTTCAAGAAGTAGTCTTGCTATGAGCCTGACGGTTTATACAGTTGGTTTAACGAAAGCTCGGATTGGTTTCGTTGAAGACTTTTCTTCACAACAAACAGAGACCACAGTCTCTAATAAGAACTAATGTATTACAAAAATCAAGTCCGACCAAACTTCTATTTCACGTTTTGCCAAACTGCAAAGCGAAATCAACATTATAACTCGACTCAATCAACACAAATAATTCTACCTCTGTAGAACAAAACTGCCAACCACTGGCACAAAATAAATTCAACACTCGACGACCAATACAAAAACTAACGAGCCTCCCGCGCCCAACCAAATTATTTCCACTCAAGTCGTCTTAAAATCACATCTAATCTTTTTAATCCACTACGCATCGGCTTTATATAGAAACCAAAATCACGTGACGTAAACTTTCTCGTAAATTCAAGATTTAGGCAGAACTCCCTGGAGAGATCGTTACGCTCGCATCAAGTGTCATATACGCGAACCTTCTAGTACAATGACGTTGGTCAAAAACATATTACGTCAATACAAAGAGAAAAAAGAGAAAAGAAGATACATATATCGAGCAATAGAGCGAATCGGATAATACGACGGCAGCGCTAAAAGAGACGCAATTATTTCTCTTATAATAACACTACGAATTACTATAACGGGGATAAATTACATCGTTACGAATAAAATTATGAATGAAGTGTGACAATCCGAATTCTTTGAGCGGTCAGTGTTATTGACGGGTTAATTGAGTTAAGCCACTTTTTTGTCGCACCTCACCAGAACTGCAACAATCACAACATCTTATTTTTTCAGCTCCAGAAAGTCCCCACAATTTTTACACGGCCTCCAAGCTGTCGGTCGGGCCGAGTGAGCTTGCTAGCAGCATGGGGTCCCTAAGCAGCCTCACTCGCTCCCCTTCCGGGAGCGGCCCAGCCAAACTGATTTGATTGCGAGAAAAAAATTTGGTTATTAACAGGGACTGCTCTTTTTTATAGCGAGTTAAAGTTTTTGAAGCGTTCAAGGGCTCAAATGGGTTTGAATTTGACTTAAAGTTTCTGTTTTTATAAACTTAACATTAAATTGATTTTTTATGTATTTTCTGAACAAGATTTAAATGTTTAATTGAATTTGTTGGAATACGACTTCGTAGGCGCTTTTTGCATTAACATATTTAATATTTATATTTAACTGAAGAGTTGACTATGATACACTGGTACAAGCTGGAATACCTCCCCGCTTTTTGCTCATCATTTGTTTCTTGTTTGTTTTCTTCGTTTAAAATAATTATTGCGTTTATTTTGCGTGTGACATTGTAGCATTGATTCAATTTTTAGTAAAGCGGTAAACACCTTTGCATTCAATAATTCTTTCACTGTGTTTTGATTTGTCACAGGTATACAGTTCAAACTTGAAAAACAAGGAGATTTTTACCCCATTGTATGCGTCATCGGGATGAATCACCTACCTCAAAACAAGGTCAGAATTTACGCTTCATATTAAAAATCTAGAATCCAACCAAGTTTTAAAGTGTTGTGTCATTGAGTGTTAAGTTTCTCATACGTACGTTGTTTTTCATGAACCGTTTGTTCCGCTTCACCGTGTTTCGATCGATCGAAACCACTTTTCGTTTGCAGAGCACACACATATACCCGGATTCATTTCGAGACAAGCTGCAGTTTGATATCAGTTTGATATCTTCGAAGCTAAAGATAATCCTGCAAAGCTGTGCCGATTCAAAAGGTACGTTATCACTGGCTATTTGTTAATGTTTCCATTTTAATAACTTTAATTCAAAAGTTTGATGATCGGCATGCTACCAGATAGAAATTATGCCAGAAGCTTCTGCATGTAAGATGCACGACCAAGGAAAAGCATTACGTTCAGGAGTTGATTATTTTTCCCGCTCTCGGCCAAAATTTGAAAATCTCTTTTTGTCTTCGTTGTGATTTATTTGGGTGGTTTAAACATTCAGCCGCCTTTATGCATGTCATTTCCGTCTGACCATTTCATCGAAAGAATGTGAATGTAGTGTTTTGGCTTCAGCTTTGGTCATCCTTAACTCGTGACACGCTCTGGCGTAGAAAATTAGTTTATTAAAAGTTTCCTTTGTTTTTTTAACGATTAGATTTCAACTGAAGATTTTTAATCTTATCGTTAAAAAAACGATTTGATGTTAAAAAAAGATGAGCGGCATTCAATAAAAGTGAGTCAGGACCCAAATGTCGAATAAGGTTTGTTGCTTTTGTGCGAAGAAAAGTTGTTGAACCTAGTAACGTGATAACGTCATTCGCCGCAAGTTACAAATTAACATCAACGCATATCGGTTTTATTTTATAGTTACATTGGTTAAGTTGTTTACTTTGTATATTGTTACTCTCTGTTCATTTTTGATCTGGAGTTAAAGAAGTCTCTATTTATTGAGGTAAGGAAGTCTTAAGATAAACTTTTAAAGACTCTTTGTTTAATATATCATTATCTTTATTATTTTAATTATTTTTATTTAAAAAAAAAGGAATCGCATTTTAAAGAATTTTCATGCTTATTTGAATGCGATGATGTTGTGTTTTAGGCAAAAGCAACATTCTCCAACAACAATGCTAATCTCCGGTAATTACATTTCTTTCGACTGTGACGCAATAATCTCTTTTTTTTTGTACGCTTGAAAAAAGTTTTTCAAAATAGTATTTACGCTTCTTAGGCAATATGTCAAGCAAATTTAAAAATCGAACTTTTAGTATCCCCTTCCGACGCAGCGGAATGAATCCAGAAGTATTTTAATTCATAATGACGTGCGTGGCTGTATTGACAAGGTGTTATGTAATGGAGGCCACGAACTGTTTACTCGCTTCGACTTAGAAAACGAATGCGTTCAAAAACTTCTAATTCGCGGTATATTGCTTTCAATGATGATTCTTTTTTTAAATCAGTGCATTTGCAATGATGTCCATATGCTCACAAAAATCTTGCGATATTTTTAATGATATTGTTTCGTGATATAATTAATTGCAGAAATGAAAGCGGAAAGCCTGAAACGAAAATTACCGTTAAGACTGTAACGAAGTAAGTACTTATTTCCTTTTAATTTTATGTCTACATTACGTCATTCTTCTTTGTCAGGACTCCTTTCGGTAGTCCCGCGAGGAAAACAAATGAATCAATGAATTTGACCAACCAAAGTTTGTTTTGAAACAATTTATATTTGTGTAGTGCTTTAGTTTGTCTCTTGGATAGATGGATAAAAGTTTAGTCTTGTGTTACATTTTAATCAATAGATAAATTTTTTAAAAAGGTATGTTTGGTGTTTGTTCATATTGCCGTCGAACAATTAGTTATAAAATTGAAACTTAATCGTATAAACTTGAAGAAATTTATAGGCAATATTTTTTGTGATGGTAAGTTTAACACCATATTTTTTGGGCGTGGTCAAACGTTGCAGTAACGCTGAGGATTATTTTCCCAATTTTTTTTTCCTAGATCACAAAAACACGGATATTTTTTAACTGACTCTTTCAACAACAAACTTTTATATAAAAGCTGTAAATGCCTTTTCCAAAGTAAATCATGAAACCTAGTTAGGATTCAAACCCAGGAACTGTTGCGGTGTGACGTTAACATATTGCATTGGTAAACATTTCGATACTTTACTAGATTGATCCACCTTACGTACAAATAACAGTTAATTTTAGGCATTTCCTTCAACCCATCGACCGCGGCGGAGACAACACTAAAAGACTTATCCATGAAGTCAGTCCCTGCAGAGAAAGCCAAAATTTCAATCATTGCTGTCAAAAAATTTTGCTTTGACTTTCATTAAACAACTAAGAAGATAGATAAGAATTTAATCGTGATAACTAGCCATGAACATTTAAGACTCGTTTTACTACGAGCGTGGAATGGAGTATTCTTTGTTCTATTAGTGATTTTTTTGTTTCGCTTCGTGCTTAAGCGTGGAAAGAAGTAAAAAAATCAATATAAAAAACGAGAAATACTCCGTTCCACGCTCGTGGTAGTAACGGTTTTTATTACATTCTTTGGAAGCGTAGTCGAGTGGTTAAGATCGCCGTGATTATGATCGACATGGTCTGAGTACAAAACCTACTTCTCCTTTGGTTATGTCCCTGGGAAAGGTATTTTAAATCACTTTCCCCTGTTTGGTGGTCTTGGCAAGCCGTTCAATTTACAGAAATTTACAGAAAAACACATTTACGAAATTAAACTTAAAGAAAATTTGCTGTGTAAAACAGAAAATCACAAATATTTAAGTGTAATTATAGACGAAAATTCATCATGGAAACCTCATTTAATGACTATTACTTCAAAACTTTCAAAATTGTGCAGACTATTATATAAATTAAGACCATTTGTGGATAAACAAATTTTTATGCAAGTTTATTATACCCTAATTTATCCAAATTTACTTTACGGCATAACTTGCTGGAGTAGTTGCTTCAAAACTACTTCTCAGCCTATTCAAATTATACATTACAGATTTACAGAATATTGCGATGCATAAACATATTAGGGTTACGGCAAATCCATGTATTAGAATTACATGCATTATCAAATGTACTCAAAGTACATGACATTTATGTACTTGAAATATGTAAATTTATGTTCCAGTATAAGCATAATCTACTCCCAAATATTTTCCTAAACAAATTTTGTAAAACCAATGAAATCCATACATACAACAATAGGAATGCTATCCAACATAATTATTACATACAGAGAAAACAAAGGATAGTTGGTCAGAGGACACTACAATATAGGGGTGCAAAATATTGGAATAATTTACCAAATTTTATTAAATCATCACATCATATACATGCATTTACCAAATTGTTAAAACAACATCTGATCAACAATTGCAAACAATGATGATATACAGTACAGGCTAATTTGTTGCCTATGCAGCAGTAAGAATATGTACAAAATGTCGTTATTTGGGTCTCTTTAAGAAGAGACCGTAAATGTTGTTTTTCAGTGAAATTAGCCCGGAGGCTTCACTAGGAGGCAATGAAAGAGGAGACCAGAAGAAAAATAATCTCTCAAGAAGCGATAGTGACCGCGGGGGATCCGGCTGTGGGGCAGCTTTTGGGCCTGTGAACAAATGACATAAGTGATTCGATAAAATATATAAACGGTTCGTCCGATAGGCTAATCCATGAGTTGCATTTATTTTTTTATGTGGGAGTGCCAGTGTCCGCCGGTGAGGCTTCATATTCTTAAACTGTATGGTATTTATAGAAGTGTTTCCTTTAGGGTGATTTATCCGGTGTCAATGATATGGTTTCTAGTAAAAATCCAAGACCGTTCTCAACATTTTTATACATCTGTAACTAGAAATAATGTATAATCAAATATTCAATAAGACCTAAATTTAATGATTTCAGTGAGCTACTTATTGCGGGAAAGCATTTTTATTTCAGATAATATGAATTCAGGAAGTTCAAGCACATGTCTTTTCTAAGGAGCAATCATCAACATCGGTTCTCTTATTGTTACTTCTACAGAATTAGTTTTTTAAAATTTTGTAGAAATTGATTTAGTGATTCGGTAAGTTGTTTAATCTTCTAACTTTTCTGTGCCTGTTAATAAGGCTAGCACCGATAACACAATCTTGGCTGCTGGAATAAATAATTCCATTAAAACAAAAAATAGATTATTTAGAATATGTTACAAACATGGGGATTTCAATAAAATAGCCTTTTATAAAACTTACTGCAATAAATTAACACATTTAAAGAGAACTTTCAAAATTCAATATTATAACAAACTATTTAATGAATGCAATAACAATAATTCAGAAACATGGAAATTAATTAACACACTAATAACCAACAAAGCAAAATCTGCTCATAAAATTATTCCTGATAAAATTTCAATCAATGAACAGTTATTTAAAACTAATAGTAATGAATTTGCTAATGTAATAAATGATTATTTTACAAACATAGGAAATAAAATGGCTGCTAAAATACCTCCTTCAAATGCTATTTATACAGATACATTGCAACAAAATATATTATCTAGTTTTGTAATTGATGACATTGATGATGTAGAAGTAATGAATAGCATACATTCTTTAAAAACTAAAGCAAGTCCTGGACTACATGGCATAAGTGCCAAATACTTTAAGATATCTAATACAGTTGTTAGTCCTGTGCTTGCAAAATTATTTAACAAATGCCTCCAAGAAGAAAATTTTCCTGATACACTGAAACAATCACAAATCATACCAGTACCAAAAATAAATTCTCCAACTGCTCTTACAGACTTTAGACCTATTTCATTGTTACCTACAATCTCGAAAATTTTTGAAAAAATTTTATATAACCGTATGATAAACTATTTAACAAAATACAAAATTTTAAGTCCATGTCAATATGGCTTTCTAACAAACCATTCAACTGAATCTGCAATTACATCAATATATGACCAATTACTGAATAATTTGAACGAAAATAAATTCACGTGCTCAATTTTTTTGGATTTAAGTAAGGCATTTGATACTGTGAATCATGAAATATTACTTGGAAAGCTTTATCGATATAGATTTCGTGGTAAAATACGGAAAATGTTACAATCCTATTTATCAAACAGAAGACAATGCACAAAAATTGGACAAGCAATTTCAAGATTTACAATCGTACAATATGGTATTCCACAAGGGTCATGTCTTGGTCCATTGTTATTTTTAATTTATACTGTATTAATGATTTACCAAATGCCACTAAATGTCAAGCTACATTATTTGTTGATGACACTAACCTTCATATTTCAAATAAAAATCTAACTATTCTTGAAAACGAAGCAAATAAAGAACTTAAAAAAATAGATAATTGGATGAAATGCAATAAACTATCCATAAATTATTCCAAAACATCATATATGATAATCTCCAATAAATGTCTAAAATCTTCTGCTTTCAAAATCAATATCAATAATACTGAAATTAAATGTGTAGAATATGTAAGATACCTTGGAATCTTACTTGATAATAAACTGAGTTGGAGATCTCATGTATCTAGCTTACGCAATAAAATTTCAAAGGTATGTGGTGTTTTTTATAAATTAAGATATTATGTTCCTTTATGTACCTTAAGAATTGTGTATTTTTCACTAGTACAGTCTTATTTGCAATATTCTTTAATTAACTGGGGACGTGCCAATAAAAGTACGATTAGTCCTTTAGAAAAATTACAAAAAAAATTATTAGAATTAGTTTGTTTTACCATAAAAGAAATGCAATTGGAAATCTTTTTGCCAAATTTCATGTGCTAAAACTTACAGATTTGTATAAATTAGAATGTGCTAAATTTATGTACAAATATGAAAATGGTTTATTACCTATCTCATTTAACAATTATTTTACCAATTTAAAATCTATTCATCCATACAATACACGATATAAAGTAAAAAGTAAATTTTTTCTTCCAAGATTCCGCACAAACTATGGTAAAAAAACACTTCAGTATGTTGGAATACAAATATGGTCTGAAGTTCCTCAAGAAATTAAATCTTGGACTTATGTTTCATTTAAAAAAGAATTCAAAAAACTATTAATGAAGTCTTATGATATATGATGAGATTAATAAATGTTTACTTATTTGTTAACCTATAAAAAAAAATTTTTTTTTTTTTTATACTTTTTTATGTGTTGATATAGATTGTGAAATATAGAATTTGGATTACTTTTTTTTATTTATTTATTTATTTATTATTATTATTATTATTATTATTTGCTTAGGCCTATGCTTTTTTTTCGTTATTCTTTTTTTCTTTTCTGTAATTGTTTATTCATTAGTTTAAATATAAAATTTGGGTTGTGGCTGACTAGGTGACCTTTGATGATCTTTCGCTGCAACCCTGTTGTAGTATTGCTCAATATTTCTATTATTATTTTTTTTTGTTTTTGTTTTGTATTTAAATGGCAATCTACAATAAATAAACAAAGATTGATTGATTGATTGATTGATTGATACCACAAGTTAAATTCCTTAAATCTTCTTACTGGACCTGCCCTAGAAACCAGTGACAGCAAAAATATAGTCTAGCTAAACCACAGCTCAAACTACCACAATAACTTATTTATTAAAAAATATGCCCCAATCCACTTAGGGGCCCACAATAGTATAAATCAACAGTAGGTTAAGCTCACTAGCTTAATTCTTCACAATAATGTAGACAACCAGAGACTTGCGTTCAAAAACTATGAATTCACACAGCTAACAAATTTCCAATATAGAATTATTAAATGAATAATAATCAGGCTTCCGAGCGAGCCTTATCTATATCAGTCGGTCATAAGTTGCTCGAAAGTTCTGAAATTTACTAAAATCAAGCCAATCACAAATAACTATTATTACGTCACATGTGTCACAATCGCAAACCAGTCAAGCGAATAATCTGGATTTTTCCTCAAGAATTACAAAATTAAGCAGTGTTTCCATTTTCTTGTAAATAAATGTAAAATATTTAAAATGCTTATAGAAACGTTATTTTTTCGGCTATTTGAGCCGGACCAAAGCGAAATTAAAAAGATTTTTCAGGAGATTGTAAATATACATAATGGGGCAATTTTTAAGAATGGAACACTTATCAATTCTCAATCAAGCCACAATCTTCAAAACAGTTTCAATCTCTATCAAGAAAGACTGTATGCTGTGCAAGAGAATTGGAATCAATTGATATAACAAATTCAAACTGTTGAATGAACAAATCAATTTAAACAGTTGGCATGTTCTACTCTTTTCTAAACTTCATACTTCTTATGCTACTTTATTATCTCTTCGAATTGTATGTACCTGATGAGTCCCTTAAGGACGAAACAGGGCCTTGTCGTACATTTGAAATGCGAATATATTCCAAGACACGATTACTCTCGGTTTTATTGTATGGTCGGACGTGTAGTAGGATTCCTGGCGTTGTCCAACCCCTTGCTTAATATATATATATATATAATACAAAATTTATTTAATTACTGTTTAAAAACCACAACGGTCCGTTTCATCCTAAGATTCGTCAGGTGGTTACTAGAAAAATAAAAAAAATAAAAAATATAGTTATTAGTGGTAAGAAAATGCGTATGGAATAAATGATATGTAGTTAAATTAAGCAAACAATACGGTTCCTATGACGTCATACAAGAAAAAACAACTCAAAATATAGTAAATGCAAATATAGAGGTTTGCATTCATTTGAAGGTGAGGGAAGGCGAGTTGGGTATGCAGTGAAAGATATAAAAGGAAAGAAAATAATCTACAAAGAAATAAAAAATAACGAGAAAAATCGCATAAGATGAAAAAGTAAAGTGAGTAAAAAATGGCGTGAACGACAGTGGAAAATACAAGCGGATTTAATGACGGACAAGAAAGCACACATGCAAAAAAATAATGGCAATTTAAGCATACGAAATCAAGTGGGTAATTTATTTAATTTAAATTTGTTTTTGTGACGACATTTTCCTGTAAGTTCCGATCGTTTGTTGAGGATTGTTGGTTGTTTTGCTTGTAGTATTTGTAGTTTTTCGGTTAAGCATAGGTTGCAGCATTTTTGTCCTGGTTTATATGGGATGACTTGATTGATTATTTTCCAGTTAATTGTGGGATTGAGACCTGATTCTTTGGCATTCCAGAATGTTTTGGAAAGTTCAGTGGCGTTTCTTTTCTTTATATTTTTAAATGATTGTATATGATTATAGTATCGTGATTTGAATTCTGTTTCGCTGCAACCTATGTAGCTTTCTGTTACATTTCCATGTGATATGTCTGCTTGATAAATGATAGATTTCTGTCGGCAAGATCCTTTTAGTGGGCAGATATCTTTATTTTTACAGTTGCATGGTTTTGATTGTTGAGAGCTTTTCTTTTCCAATAGTTTCTTGTTGTGACCGGTTATAATTGTTTGCATGTTAGGCATGCAGCTATAGCTAATTTTTATACTATTTCTGTTTAGAATTTTATGAAGCCTATGTTGTGGTGGGAAGTGCTTGCTTATTAGTTTTAGAAACTCTTTTCCGATATTGTTGGCAACATAGTTGTTAAAAGGCGGGTTGAACCATATGATTTTTCGTTTTCTTGATTTGTTTTTCGGTTGGGTTTCACTGAATATTAAATTGTCTTTGTAGCCACTTTTTTTAATTGCGTTTTTGTACGGTGGAATAGCTTTTTTAAAATTGTCCAAATCACAAGTTGTCACAATCCAAAATCAATGTCACAATCCAAATCACAATCCAAAATTGTCCAAATCATAATCATATACAATCATTTAAAAATATAAAGAAAAAAAATATAAAGAAAAGAAACGCCACAGAACTTTCCAAAACATTCTGGAATGCCAAAGAATCAGGTCTCAATCCCACAATTAACTGGAAAATAATCAATCAAGTCATCCCATATAAACCAGGACAAAAATGCTGCAACCTATGCTTAACCGAAAAACTACAAATACTACAAGCAAAACAACCAACAATCCTCAACAAACGATCGGAACTTACAGGAAAATGTCGTCACAAAAACAAATTTAAATTAAATAAATTACCCACTTGATTTCGTGTGCTTAAATTGCCATTATTTTTTTGCATGTGTGCTTTCTTGTCCGTCATTAAATCCGCTTGTATTTTCCACTGTCGTTCACGCCATTTTTTACTCACTTTACTTTTTCATCTTATGCGATTTTTCTCGTTATTTTTTATTTCTTTGTAGATTATTTTCTTTCCTTTTATATCTTTCACTGCATACCCAACTCGCCTTCCCTCACCTTCAAATGAATGCAAACCTCTATATTTGCATTTACTATATTTTGAGTTGTTTTTTCTTGTATGACGTCATAGGAACCGTAT
>OY796883.1:16858348-16965826 GCA_963680785.1 Diplosoma virens
CTTTTGATAATTGCGTCAAATTCTCTCTCTTATACAAAAGCTTGGGCCGTATCCTGCTCATAGCGTATTGCGTTTCCTGACATATTCATGATCGGAGTTTGAAAATCTGGTTACCTTAATTTCCAGAGTAAAAATAGAGTAAGCGAAAATTTCTATGATGCACCTCGATTTTTATAGTTTTTAACAATTTTCTGTAGAAAGGAAAATTTATTACAAGCTTGACCCAAAAAATTTGATTTCAAAACACCGCTTAGTTTGATCCCCAATCAATTGCAACCGTTTATGTTAAAAAGTTTTACATTTTTTCACTTTTAATAAGAAAATTCATCATAAAACTGAACATTTTAATTCATTTTACCAACTAAATTTTCTAAAATTAACATAAAATTTGAAATCAAATAAGGCCAACGTAAGTAAGATCGATTCCAAGAAAAGTCAGTTGTTTTTTGAAAATATAATAATATTTATTCTAGCAAGTCCTATCACAGATAGTTCTTATGTCTAAATGAAAACAAACCAAGCTGAAATTATTTAATAAATTTATTGACTAGCTCGAAATCTGAAAATAAACCTTTGAAAAATCAGAATTTTTTTAAAAATAGCTAAAAATTTTACTTTCAAAATACGGTTTTGCTTGGGGTAACAAACACAAATAAAGTAAGAAATTAACAAATTCACTCTTTTATCTTGAGCGTTGCTAACCTCTGAAAAAAAAAAGGTTTGGACAGTGATCTTGTAAAAGAAACCACCTATGGATATTAAAAATTAGACTTTTTGACTTTATTTTCTATTTTTTACACCAACGTTTTAAAGTACTGTAGAAAACTTTTTAACAATTCTTTTAAAAATCGAAAATGTAAAATATCCAATAAAGCGTAAGACTTCTTTCACACATAATTTTAATTCGATTTCAGTCAGGTGTAACAGCAACGTTTTTACATTTTAAACAAAATTCAACTCGCTTTTCATATTTTTAATTCATTCTTCTAACTTTTTATTTAATTTATTCCAACGTAACATTGTTCGACTTCTTAAAAAGAAATGCTATGCAGAAACTCATTGGTTAATTCCAAGAAAAATTTTTAAAATCATTGAATTAGACACGGGGCGTTGATTAACAACCGATTACGATCAGTCATCATATCCCAAACTTAACGGTAATCATTAGGACAAACCGAGTAAAAATGATTCAAGTTAAACCAAATTTTTTATTTTACTAGCTTAATAAATCTTTGAAACATCAATTTTTTAGAAAATGACCGCTTGAAACTAGTTAAACCGAAAATATTTTAGTTTTTCTTTTTCCAAATAAACGTATTAACCAAAAACTTCATTAATTGATATTAACAATATGATCCATGAATATAATTTTATACATCTTTCAGACGGAGGTTTTGTGATTAGGTGTTAAAATTATCACTATTTAAAGATTTCCTCACATTGTAAAGTTTTTTGTATGAAAACACTAGATTCCTTCTACGTCAAAAAATTTAACTTTTCGAAAGACCAACCTTTCTTCCAAGTGTCTTACATTTTAAAGTTACAGAAACACTAGCTTACTTTAAAAAATCTAAAAAATTTCTTACTTTATTTGTGTTTGTTACCCCAAGCAAAACCGTATCCTGAAAGTAAAATTTTTAGCTATTTTTAAAAAAATTCTGATTTTTTAAAGGTTTATTTTCAGATTTCGAGCTAGTCAATAAATTTATTAAATAATTTCAGCTTGGTTTGTTTTCATTTAGACATAAGTACTATCTGTGATAGGACTTGCTAGAATTAAATATTATTATATTTTCAAAAAACAACTGACTTTTCTTGGAATCGACTTTACTTACGTTGGCCTTATTTGATTTCAAATTTTATGTTAATTTTAAAAAATTTAGTTGGTAAAATGAATTAAAATGTTCAGTTTTATGATGAATTTTCTTATTAAAAGTGAAAAAATGTAAAACTTTTTAACATAAACGGTTGCAATTGATTGGGGATCAAACTAAGCGGTGTTTTGAAATCAAATTTTTTGGGTCAAGCTTGTAATAATTTTCCTTTCTACAGAAAATTGTTAAAAACTATAAAAATCGAGGTGCATCATAGAAATTTTCGCTTACTCTATTTTTACTCTGGAAATTAAGGTAACCAGATTTTCAAACTCCGATCATAAATATGTCAGGAAACGCAATACGCTATGAGCAGGATACGGCCCAAGCTTTTGTATAAGAGAGAGAATTTGACGCAATTATCAAAAGCATATTGTCACGCTTACAGAGATTACGGGTAGCTTTCTTATTATTAAAAGTTTATAAAACGACCAAAAGATTAAACGTAGTTGGAACTGAATTCATTTTTGAAACAATTACATGTAAAATGTTAACACTAGAAAATAAATTCATACAACATAAAAATAATAACTATGTTTGAATTCGGTTTACTAAATAATAAAGAAGAAAGACGAATTTTTTATTATGAAACATCTGTTTATTGAACACAAATATCCTATCAATAAAAATTTTTATTTAAAACTTTTAACGATTATTTTGACTGTGAGTAAAAATCAAGATTGCCAAGAAAAAAATTGAATTTAGGTATAACAAAAACAAGGTTGCTTAGAAAAAAATTGAAGATAAGTATAATAAAATCAAGGTTGCCAAGAAAAAATTGAGTTTAAGTATAACAAAAATCAAGACTGCTTAGACAAAAAGTTTTAAAATTGAATAGAGGTATAACAAAATCAAGTTTGTCTAGAAGAAATTGAGGTTAGGTATGACAAAAATCAAGGTTACCAAGAAAAATTAAACAAAGTTATGACAAAAATCGAGGTTGTTAAGAAAAATTAAACAAAGGTATGACTAAAATCAAGATTGTTAAGAAAAAATTAAAGATAGGTACGACCAAAATCAAAGAAAAATTAAACAAAGGCATGGGAAAATCGAGGTTGTTAAGAAAAAATTAAGCAAAGGTACTGTATAACAAAATCAATTTTGTCTAGAAAAAATTAAGGTTAGGTATGACAAAAATCAAGGTTATTTAGAAAGAAATTTGAGTTTAGGTATGACAAAAATTAAAATTGTTAAGAAAAATTAAAGATAGGTGTGACAAAAATCGAGGTTGACAAGAAAAAATTAAACAAAGTTATGAGAAAAATCAAGGTTACCAAGTAAAAATTAAACGTAGCTATAGCAAAATTGAGATTGCCGAGGAAAAAAATTGAAGATAGTTAAAAAAATTAAGGTTTTCAAGAAAAAGTTAAACAAAAGTATAACAAAATCGAGGTTGTTAAGAAAAAATTGAAGATAGTTATAATAAAAATCAAGTTTGTTTAGAAAAAAAAAAATTGAAGGTGGGTGCAACAAAAATCAAATTTATCTAGAAGAAATTGAGGTTAGCTATGACAAAAATCAAGGTTACCAAGAAAAATTGAAGGTAAATGTGACAAAAATCAAGGTTGCTTAGGAAAAATTAGGCAAAGGTTTGACAAAAAACAAGGTTGTTTAGAAAAAATTGAGCAAAAATATAACAAAAACCAAGTTTCTCTAGAAGAAATTGAGATTAGGAATGACAAAAATCAAAATTACCAAGAAAAATTAAACAAAGATATGACAAAAATCGAGGTTGCCAAGAAAAAATTAAATAAAGTTATAAGGAAAATTGAGAATGTCAAGAAAAAAATTGAAATTAGGTACAACAAAAACAAGGCAGTTTAGAAAAAAATGCAAAATAAGTATAGTAAAAATCAAGATTATCAAGAAAAAATTAAGCAAAGGTATAACAAAATCAAGGTTACCAAGAAAAATTAAACAAAGTTATGACAAAAATCGAGGTTGTTAAGAAAAAATCAAGGTTATTTAGAAAGAAATTGAGTTTAGGTATGACAAAAATTAAGATTGTTAAGAAAAATTAAAGATAGATGTGACAAAAATCGAGGTAACCAAGAAAAATTAAACAAAGTTATGAGAAAAATCAAGGTTACCAAGTAAAATTAAACGTAGATATAGCAAAATCAAGATTGCCGAGGAAAAAATATTGAAGATAGTTATAAAAAAATTAAGTTTTTTCAAGAAAAGTTAAACAGCGGTATAACAAAATCGAGGTTGTTTAGAGAAAATGTTTTAAAATTAAACAAAGGTATAACAAAAAATCGAATTTATCTAGAAAAAAAATTGAAGCTAAATGTAACAAAAACCAAGGTTGCCTAGGAAAAATGATGCAAAGGTTTGACAAAAACAAGGTTGTTTAGAAGAAGTTGAAGATAGGAATGACAAAATCAAGATAAACTTTTAAAAATTCAACAAAAGTATAATAAAAATCGTGGTTGACAAAGAAAAGTTTGGAAAAATTCAACAAGGGTGTAGCAAAAATCAAACTTGTTTAGAAAAAAATAAAAAAAAATTAAATATAAATATCTAAAAATCAAGATTCTTAGAAAATTTTTGAAAAAGTGAACATAAGTATAACAAAAATCAAGCTCGCCTATAAAAATTTTGAATATACCTCGTAGTTATAAAAAAAATTAAGATTGATGAGAAAAAATTAAACAAAGTTATAACAAAAATCAAGGTTTTTTTAGAGAAAAAAAGTTTTAAAATTGAATAAAAGTATCTAAAAACCGAACTTTTTTAGGGAAAAATTGAGAAATTGAACATAGATATAACAAAAATCAAGACTAAGTTTTGTAATGCACAAAGAAACCTATACAAACAATCCCGATAAAAACCCTAGGGAAATCCCCACGGGGAAAACCGAGTATTGACCTGACTTGCCCTTTGCAGGAAATGGAGTGTTTAAAAACAGGAAAAACTTTGACTTTATTGCTTTAAAATCTTGCAGAATGTCTTGAAATAATCTTATGTTATGTTTTGAAGTCTTGGTTCTGGCTTGGACAAGAAACGAACTCAGGACTACTGCTGTTCTTAGGGTTTGTTTTAATATTGTCTTGGGTGGGAATCTAACTCAGGACTTCTGCCTTTCTTAAGATTTAAATTTATATTATCTTGGTTGGGGATCAAACTCAAGACTACTGGTTTTCTTAGGGCTGGGATTTATACTAACTTAGATAAGAATTGAACTCAGGACCTTTCTTAGAGTAAGGGTTTATACTGTCTTGGGTAGGAATCAAACTCAGGGCTTCTGCCTTTCTTAGGGTTTGGTTTTATATTATCTTGGGTAGGAATCCAACTCAGGACCACTGGTTTTCTTAGGGTTAGGATTTATACTGTCTTGGGTAGGAGTCAAACTCAGGACCTTTCTTAGGATTAGGATTTACAGCTTCGCTGTCTTGGTTGGGAGTCAAACTCAAGACGATATCTTTCTTAGGTTTAGGATATATATTGTCTTGGATAAGATTTGAACTCAGGACTTTCTTAGAGTTAGGGTTTATACTGTCTTGGTGGGAGTCAAACACAGGACCTTTCTTAGGATTAGGATTTACAGCTTCGCTGTCTTGGTTGGGAGTCAAGCTCAAGACTACTGTATGTCTTAGGCTTAGGATTTACATTGTCTTGGATAAGAATTGAACTCAGAATCATCGTCTTTCTTAGGAATAGGAAAAAGAATAGAAATAAGATTAGAAATAGGAATAGGATTAGGAATAAGAATAGGATTAGAAAAGGATTAGTAATAGGAATAGGATTAAAAATAGGAGTAGGATTAGGAGTAGGATTAGGAATAGGATTAGGATTAAGAATAGGATTAAAAATAGGAGTAGGAGTAGGATTAGAAATAGAGGTAGAATTAGGAATAGGAGTAGGATTAGGAATAGGAATAGGAGTAGAATTAGGAATAGGAGTAGGATTAGGAATAGGAGTAGGATTAGGAATAGGAGTAGGATTAGGAATAGGAGTAGGATTAGGAATAGGAGTAGGATTAGAAATAGGAGTAGGATTAGGAATAGGAGTAGGATTAGGAATAGGAGTAGGATTAGGAATAGGAGTAGGATTAGGAGTAGGATTCAAAATAGGATTCGAATTAGGATTCGGATCCGCCACTACTCTCTAGCGCCACCCTCCGCCACCGCGCCTGCGATGACGTCAGTGCGCCTGCGCCTGCTCTCTAGCGCCACTAGCGGAAAATGACGCCAAATGATCATATATTACTACTAGCATTGACCAGTGTACCAGCGGTAGAATCTGACGAGTCAGATAGCAACGATGAAGCTGATGACCAAATTACACATTCTGTTGTGCAAGGGGGACTAGGTCTGATTCAAGGTAGCGATAAGTCAAAGTGGCAAAAGATTGCTGTGTCATCTGCTGCTTAGGGCCGCTTGCAATTTCACAATACCCTGTGTTTTCAACCTGGACCTACATCATATTCCACAAGTCGTGTTGATACTGACAGCCCTGTTTCATCGTTTCGGATACTATTTTATGAACCAATATTGAGAAACATAAAAAAATGCACAGTTGAAGAAGGACGAAGGCGAACTAGAGATCAGACTTGGGATGTGTCCTTGCATGAATTAGATAAATTTATTGGGTTGTTGGTTGCTCGTGACGTGATTGGAGGACAAAACTTCTCTCTGAAGAGTTTTTGGGAAAGTCGTGGGGTTGTCAAATGTTTTTGGAAACCATGCCAAGAGATAGATTTGTTGAAAATATGAGATTTCTTTGTTTTGACCTGAAGACGGAAAGATGTAGAAATCTTTTGCAGGATAAATTTGCTCTCGTTTCACAACTTTAGAAGAGCTTCATATCAAACTGCCAAAAAACATTCATTTCACAATGGAACATCACAGTGAGTGAGCAGCTGTTGCTACGTAAAGCACGATCCAAATTTATCCGGTATATGGCCAATAAGCCTGAGAAATTTGGCGTAAAGTTTTGGCTTGCAGTTGATATAGAAAAAAATACTTATTTAACGGCTTTCCTTGCATACAAAAAGCAGTTGTATGCCTGTGCTCACAGATGTTGTGCGGAAGCTCATGGCTCCGCTTTTCCAACGAAGTTACAATGTCACATGTGACAATTATTTTACCTCATTTGGTCTTGCATTAAAACTAGTAAAGAAAAAGTGCAGTCTTGTTGGGACATTGCACCAGAATAGAAAAGAAGTTCCGGAGGAATGTAAGAAGAAAAGGAACTACATGAAACCAAAGTGTTTAGGTATGATGCCCAAACGGCAATCACATTCACATCCTACCAGTGCCAAGCAGCACAAAACGTGATAGTTTTGAGCAAATTTGAGCAGCTTCAAGTAGGCGTTGGCCTGTGCAGGTATTCTACAATGTAGTTGACATGGATCTTATCAACAGTTGGATTCCTTACAAACCGGTCTGCCAAAACAATATCAGCCGTAGAGAATTCATATAAAGGGTAGGAGAAGACCTGACTGGAAGTGCGCTAACCGTGTCTCGTAAACGGCGTGCTGAAAAAGTTTGTAGTCCCAATGACACAAACGCCAGTTCTAACTTCAAAGTGCAGAAATCGGACCACTGACATGTGCCAAGAATGTAACAAACCAGTGTGTGGGAGATGTACCACCAGAAAGTGCAAATTGTGTGCATAATATACTGTCATGTGTTTGAGCAACAATGACTTAGCCTTCACTGGTTATCAAAAATCAACCCTTATTTTTTAAAGTGATTGCATTAATTCAATAAAACCTCAAAACTATTTTCTGATTGAAAAGAGTTTTTGGAGTTAGGGGGTGCGTTCTGTATGCGAAATACGTTATTTTTGCAGCTTTCTAAAATTTTGCGTCAATTGACGCACTCCGTCCTTCTAGGTAGGTGAAAATTGCCGTCCTAGTGTTAAAGATCAAAGAAAAGTTATTACACCCTTGATTTTACTTCGACAATTAAGGAAAACTTTCTTTTTTTCCTTCAATTAAATTATGAATGCTTGTGTTTGGCAAAAACAAGGAAAAGACCTCTATGAACTGCAATAATGGTATTTGGAGGTTTTGGTTTGCGACAGTAAAAAAGTTGGGAAACTATGTAATAAAACATCGGAAACAGCCAGAATCAGGATAATTCCTTAGTCACAATGCTGAAAAAAAATTTTTTTTTTGTTGAAATGGTGGATATTGACGTTTCGACATTGCTTGATGTTCTTTGGTATTTGCATTAATTAATTGTTTTTTTAATTGGACAGCTGTAATAATTGAAAATAGCATTGAAAAACAATTGAAAGGTAGCGAGAAAATAGTTATTTATAGTTTGTTAAATCAAATTGAGCGACGCTGCATTAAAGCAAAAGCTGATGCAGACTTTAAAATTTATTCGCACGTTCTGCAAGATTAAAAAACATTTGTCAGCAAGAGCGCAGAGTGAACGCTTTTTGGTAAAAACCACGGGAAGCCATATAGCTGCAAACCAATTGAGTGCCCTATAAAATAAAATCGCTTTTCTTAATTAATCTGCACTAATCAAAGTTGGCAAAAAAAGCTTTTGGCGCTAATTGCTCTATTGTTTTGAAGTGATGAATTTATTAGATTAAGAGAATGCATTAGTCTTTTTTTGTAAAAAAAGCATTTTTAAAAGCTTTTGCTTTATCCAACAAATTTGTCCTCGCCTATTTTTTGTGCCATCTTTTAATTGCTTTGTTAGAATGTTTTTTGTATTTGGTTTTCTTATTTTTTTTGGTAAAACAAACGGCCAAACGTAATATATTTTTGATAAAATAATTTTATTTGGTCTGAGTTAAATTAATTGTTACAGCTCTAAATCAATTGTTATTGAGCACTTTTCTGATTCGCGCCCAGCAGAAAAATTTTGTAGAAAAATGTGTATATGATATTTATACCTTTAGTAATTGTAAGTCACAAAGCATTGGTTGAATGTGGCGTGATGGTTTGTGACGCCATGAATTTCGTACACTTAAGAGAATTCAAAGTGGACGCCTTTGCAGTATTGTACATTATTCCATTTTTTCTTGAAATTCTAAGAAACATGCGATGTTGAACGACCATTGTTTAACCTATATAAATATCTTTTTTATTTTTAACATTAGAATATTTAAAATGAAGTCTTTTAAAAAATTCAAATAGATTGGTATTTGACTGGGAACATGCCTAAACGTGGTCTAATCCGTATTATAAATCTATTTTGAAAAATCAATATTTAAAATTATTAGCGCAACACGCACCATTGTTCTGAAAAATCAAAATTAAATTTAATTAACCTATAAAGTTTTAAATGTACATAAAAGTACCTTCTTTTCCAATAACACGTAGGGTTTCAAAGGTTTCAAAGGTTTTCCAATTTAGATATGGAGTCCACCTTTCTTCAACAATTTTGTTTCTCTTAGAAGTGTTCCAAGATTTTTCTGGCCAATAACATTTCTTTTCTTTTTTGTCATAAAACCAATTTGTCGGTATAACCGCAGCTGAATTAGTGTTTACAAATTCTACAATCGCATACATCTTTTAATGCACCTTTAAAGATGTAAAAATTAAGAAAACAAAGAAAATTGTAGTCATTTGAAAGAACACGATACAGTTAATGAGAGAAGCATAAGCTTATACCGACTTAATTACTTTTAAGAAAAATTTATCCAAAGCAATTTGCTATGCTATTGTTTACCTTACAATTTTTGTAATAAAAATCAGAAAAAGGTTCTAGATCCAAAAATGATCTTATTTGTTTACCATGCGTTATTTAGCCAAGCGCTTGATACCGCCATCAAATAAATTGTGTTCTTTTGGTTGCTATTTGTAAACAATGTTTTTTTACTTTATGACCCTCCCTTTACCATTAAACATCTTCGTTTTGCCACTTTTAGCAATAATACATGCATGCTTACAATAAATCGATTAAACAATAAAAATATTAACAGAGATGATTAGTATTTTTTAAATTTTCCTTTATCCTTATGTACTAACTGTATAGCAATTTTTATATCTTTATGCGGCAGCAGTATCATTTTACATACAACAGCATCTAGAGAAACAATAACAAAACTAGTATTTAATAAAGATACAATCCATATATTAAGTTTTGAAGAATTTAAAGGTGATTCGAAAAAACTGGCTTTTCGGGAAAAATTTTGAACAACAAGAAAAGTGTTGCCAGCTGAATCAAGCAAAATGTTTTCAATAATTCTTATTTTTCCTTTAACTTCAAAGCAGTTATCAGGTTCATTTGTCGATATAACAAAAGTTCCAAAATATTTTTTATATTGATCACAGTAACTGTGTGATAGCGGAAGTGGCCCTTTATTATGCTTCTGTTTGTGTTTAGTCGTAAAGATATTATCAACAGGAAAAAGCTCGGCCGTTCTAATTTTCTCTCTATAGCGACGAATAATTTGATTAATTGGACTCTGCAATCTTCGCACAACACGTTTTAATTGACCTAAATAATTTTTAAAAGGGAAATAAGATATATTATTCAAACTACCAAATTTTCTGGCATCATCGGTTAAATGAATTAAGCTATGAACGTTGTAAGCTAACTGCTCGTTTCCATAAATCTTCGGTATGCCTTGTACAAAGCACTTAAGCAAATTTTCAGCATAATCATACCACTCCGTAGAAGAATCATTTTTTAATAAAATTCTAATGGAAATTGACAGATACGAAAAGTTTTTGTACATCGCTGATGAAATTTTATCCTTTAAAACAACAGGCCCTGTATACAAAAGAAACTGGTTAAATTCAGTTGCTTTCCAGAGGCGAAATTCAAAAAGAGATCGAGGTTTTCGAGAAAATTCACCGGGCATTGATTTTTTAAAAAAAACAAGATTTTTGGAAATAGCAGACGCAATCTGGATCGACAACAAACCAGACCCTCTCATCGGCACCCATAAATTAATTAATCTTTTTACGACTCCCAAACACACCAAATGCATATAATCAAGAACAAACTGGCTCACTAAACCAATACCCAATTCTTGAAAAGGAGATATATCATTTTGATGATTTGTGTCATACTAATCCATGAAGTGTGTATCATTCCGTAGAGGTGCTTCAGTTTCAGGATAAATTATTCTATTTTTATAATATTGTTCTTTTTAAATACATCTTTCACACCCATAATAGCCTCCATGTCCTTTTACGCATTTTAAAAAAGACTAGCAAGTGCATCACAAACAAAAGCATCTGGTAAATTTATCTTAAAAAACTTATTTTCGAACGTAAATCCTTCTTTTACAACTTTTTTTAAGTCGATCAAAAAATTTGCAAATTTCAGACGGTCAGGCTTTGTTGCGCCATGATACACTCCAACCATAAAAACTCCGACCTCTGGAATTTTCTTAATTACAGCTAAAATAGGCCAAAGGCAAGTTTTTGCACTGTTTGCTAAAGGTATGCCATCAATATTGATACGTAAAGTTAAAGAGCTTGTGTTTTGAACGAGAAAAGCCGTAGAATTTTTCCATGTTTTTAATGCTACGCACAGCATATTAGATATACCAAAGTGGTAATACTGACCACCAGCAACTGTGATAACTTCACTTTTTTTCTGAGTAGTTAGTAAAGTTCTTGTGTCCAAAGGGACATCAAGTTTATTTGCTTTTAATGTAATAAGCAATGCACATAATGCCACATGAGAAATATTAAATCTTACAGCCCATTTTGATAAGCTTTCTGTTATGTGAATATAGGCTTTGTCTCTTTATTTTTATTATTTTCACCCAGAAAATCATCGTATTCCAAATCTAAGCAGTTGTGTTCTTTTGGTTTTGACTGTGAGCAAGCATCTTGTTCAATTAATGGACATGAATTTGAAGCAGTTGATAATGTTAATGGTTTTAACGCAATGCTTGCACTTTCATTTGATTTATATTTGTCAATAGACACATTAAATTTTGAAGCTGAATTATCAAAACGCAATAAATAATTGTCAGCTTTTGCTTTGAGACGACGGCGCTTAGTTCTGTTACTAGTAAAAACAAAATCTAACATTTTCAAAATCACTAAAACAACAAAAGTTATTCAGTATAGCAAAAGCAAAAACGAGGTAATAAAACTTTACAATAAAAATTTTCAAATCTACAGCCCTATTTAATAACAAATATTACATGTCAGTATTGCAAATTAAACGTTTAAGGAAACCTTGATAAGTCAATCAAAATCTAAAAATTTACTTATAAATTGCAAAATAATAAATTCAAAAAGCAGCATAATAGTTTAATAAAATTCCTTATATGGTAATGATAAAATGAAATATAGCCCTAGTTTTAAAAAATAATTAAATAGCTTAAAACGAATTGGCATTTTTGCTGAACGTTTTAAAGTTTTTAATTTATTTATGTTTAATAGTTAATTGAAATTTATTCGGTTTTTTGCCATATAATACTGTGCTTGGTGTTCTTAGCCAGCAGTTCTAAATTTCAGTCATATCTCTATTAAATTTCAAGCAGACAGCAATATCTTGGCATCTCCCACAGCAGGTCGGGGTAATTGCTTATCCTACCTTTTAGCGCCTCAGTCGCTCTCCTGCGAGTCAGGAGGATACATATAGAGATAAAATAAAAAATAAAATAAGTAACCTGTACTAAGTAATGTTAAATTAATTATACAAAATATTATATTGTCAACCAAATATCATTCTTACTAGGAAGAGGACAAGAGTTTTATGTTTGGTCTACTAGTGATTACTGTTAGTACCTGTTACTATACACAAACTGCGTGTAGAAATAATATTTTTAAAAGTAAAAACAAATTTGCCAAAAGAGTGGGTCAAGGTAAAACGGTTTTTGATTACACGTAAAGCAAATCATAAACTATAAAAAACCTCCATCTACAAATTTCTATCTTTCAAAATATATTTTTCATTTGAAGCAAAAAAATAACTGCTTTTTCTACGAAGAACAAAAGTTTCTATAAAGAGCAAAACTGCCACAATCAACAAATAACTCGCCTAATACTTAATCACTCTATTTTGCAGTCGTCATGATTTTTTGAGACAACAGCTGTTCGAGCTACGGTGTTAATGTTAATCTATGGACGTTTTTGTCCATTTGTCGGCTTGCGTTCGGTTTCGAAAATCTTCAAAGCTTGTTACAAATGCAGTGATACTTTTCAACCATTTCAACATTGATTTATTCATTTCAATTGATACCTTGCGTTTTAACTTTTATAATTTATAAACAAGGCGAATGTGTCAGAGGTTTTTAATACATTTTGCACCACTTATTGCTGAACCATTTTCTTCCACAATTAACCTTCCTTCTCTTACTTGTTGATATTTTAAGCTTTTAGGCTAATTTTCAGAATCAAGTTTTGTAGTTAAGTATCCGTAACAAGATAAATTGCTGTGGTTCACAGTCTGAATTTAATTACCATGTGACGTAAAATCAAGACAAAAATAGTAATACGAATCGAAAACTATAAGTAGGTTAAAAAAATAGTTATTGAATATGGTTTATTTACTCGACTTTAAAATTGTTTCTTATTTCACCACAAAAAAATTTCTCTTTTTAACATTTTGTTTAACTTGTATTTACTGTATAACCCCGTTTCTTGTTCACCAGAACCGGGCCATAAAAGAGGCACCGGGGATCGCATTCTAGCCCGCGCGCCGTATGATGCACGACTTCGCTCTAAAGTAATCGAACCTTTATTTTAAAAATTCTTAATGCAAACGTACTAAAACATTTAGTTTAAACATTTTTGGACCTTTATAAATTCATTATTTACAAAAACGATAAAAATGCGGTAGTTACCTGCTGAAAAAACAACAAATTGACTCGGATGGCTGTCACACTTCATTCATATTTTAATCGTAACGATGTAATTTATTTCCGTTAATAGTACGAGTAATTCGTAGTGTTATTATAAGAGAAATAATTGCGTCTCTTTTAGCGCTGCTGTCGTATTATCCGATTCGCTCTATTGCTCGATATATCTATCTTCTTTTCTCTTTTTTCTCTTTGTATTGACGTAATGTGTTTTCGACCAACGTCATTGTATTAGAAGGTTCGCGTATATGCCACTTGATTCGAGCGTAACAATCTCTCCGGGGAGTTCTGGCTAAACCTTGAATTTACGAGAAAGTTTACGTCACGTGATTTTGGCTTCTATATAAAGCCGATGCGTAGCGAATTATTAGATTAGATGTGATTTTTAGACGACTCGAGTGGAAGTAATTGGTTGGGCGCGGAAGGCCCGTTAGTTTTTGTATTGGTCGTCGAGTGTTAAATTTATTTTGTGCCAGTGGTTGGCAGTTTTGATCTACAGAGGTAGAATTATTTGTGTTGATTGAGTCAAGTTATAGTGTTGATTTCGCTTTGCAGTTTGGCAAAGCGTGGAATAGAAGTTTGGTCGGACGTGATTTTTGTAATACATTCGTTCTTATTAGAGACAGTGGTCTTTGTTTGTTGTAAAAAAAAGTCTTCAACGAAATCAATCCGAGCTTTTGTTAAATCAACTGTAAAAACCATCAGGCTCATACCAAGACTACTTCTTGAGCCGGAATAAAACAAAATTTAGACACAGTTTTGTTTCAGCGCAGATATTCGGGTTACCTAGCTCAACTGGTCCTTTGGGATTCCCGAACAAAGTTTGTGACACTCAGTGAACATATACAATACATGTAATTGAAATTTAGCTTATAGAATTTAATACTGCTTTACAACACTTATATACCAGGTAAAACTCCAAGCCTAGATTTCATCTGCTTTGAATATACATTATAATCTATTGTGGAGCTGTTGTACGTGACTTTTTTGGTTACGTCATTGCTTCAAAGTTTTTAAAATCTGGAGAAGAGCGCATGCAGTTGCGATCATACAATTAAACCCTGAAGAGAGCACAAAAAATTATCAACCGATATCTCTACTTGGTGTTCCCTACACCCGAGGAGCCTATCTAACCAAGTAGAGTTGAAAAGAAACCCAGTGCTCTCTTTTTTGATCTGACAGTTCTACAGGGTGATTCGTAAGTAACTCCCTATTCTAAAATAACTATAATTTATTCAAATACTGTAATATGTTTCTCAATTTTTGTGTGTATGTTACTTAATCTATGGCAATTAAATCTATGCTCTTGTTTTCTTTTCTCGTGAAGATCCTCGTGTTACTAGTGAAAAAATGCAGAATCGACCCAAGATAACAGTATGATGTATAATGACTTTTAACAGGATTGTGGGTATCTTCATCCTTCATGATATCATGAACGCCGAAAGGTACCTCACTATGCTGAGAGATAAAGTTTGGCCAATTATCAGTGCTTGAGACAATATTGAAGATTTAATTTTCATACAAGATGGAGCTCCTCCACACTTTGTTATTATTGTTTCTTGAATGGCTGAATGCCCAATTTCCTGAAAAATGGATGGGTTGTCGTGGTTCGCACGAATGGACAACCAGAAGTTGGTGGCGAATGATGGTGCCCATATTAAATTTTAAATAAAAGTCCATGCAATATACTTTCTTCTCATATTTATTAATTGGAGAAGTTACACTTCAAAAATAAATTATAGTTATTTTAAAATAGGGAGTTACTTACGGATCACCCTGATTCTGCATTTTTTCACTAGTAACACGAGGATCTTCACGAGAAAAGAAAACAAGAGCATAGATTTAATTGCCATAGATTAAGTAACATACACACAAAAATTGAGAAACATATTACAGTATTTGAATAAATTATAGTTATTTTAAAATAGGGAGTTACTTACGAATCACCCTGTATATAACATTTCTATCGTTGCTTTACCAACATATGCTTTTAATACTTCTACAGCATTAGCACATGTTCCAAACAGTAGTGTATTTAGGGGAGGCATTATGCCATTCTTCCCTTTGGAAATCAGTAATATGAGAAATCAGAGATAGCTTTAAAGTAATGATTTCTTTTTTATCCATCACTATGTTTTTGGGACAAAAAACCAAAAAAAAAAGGGACAGATTAAAAAGTGAAGCCTATCTTTTACGACTTGAAAAAGTGATTTTCCGCTAAGTAAATTTGATTGTGGCTGTTATACCCCCATCCCTTTCAAAAATCCTCTCTACGCCTTTGGTTCCAAATGATAATGAATCTTGTCAGAAAAAAAAGTTTCGCCTTTGCTACAAGCCACAACAAGCAAAGCAAGCTCCACTTTTTAAAAAATTTCTATAGATCAGTTTTGAATCCTTTCTGTTTTACTTTTATACATAGTGTACAATCTGTCTTTTATAACCAATGGAAAATATGCTAATGTTGACAACATGATCACTGCACAAACTGCATACCAGTTTAAATGGACTTAATTTAAACCTTTATTAGTCATCACACCTTTATTTATTTCACTATCAAGTAATACAAGTTTTGACTCCTGGAGGTTGCTTTTAAATTTGTTACAATTTTTGGGTTGCATTTGGTTTAAAACTATTCCTATAGAAGATTATAAAGTGTGGTTATTTACATTTGTAAGCGTTAAGTAAAGATCAAAAAAGGTTCGGATGGGTAAGTGAGAATTTTTTTAGCTTTCATGTGATATTTGAGTGTATTCAAATTACCGAAAAAATCAAATTTATGGCTCAGTGGTATAGAAATTAGATTACTTTTATTATAAAGTTCTGGTACTACTTAGTAGCAGAAAATGTGAACCCTTAAAAGAATGTAAGCAGTGAAGGCTTTGCAAAAGGAAGGCCTGGTGCAAGAAAAAAAAGAAAGCCTCTTTTTAATGCGTAAATTTTTTGTTCCAAAAATCTCTAAAAAAAATCAACACTTTCAATAGAATCTACACTTTCGTCCTAAACGTTAAGGTGAAGACAGGGGGCCGGGCCATCGTCATAGTGCTACTATGAAAAAATAAAGCAATATTTGGGTTAGGGCGGCCACTTTTTGACGTTTTTTAGGGGTCCGGCTGTTGCGGCCGCTCCGTTTGCACCATACTAAAGCCATTATTAAATGTAAGAAATTTTCTAAAAAATTGCAGTTGGCGTCACTTAGCGTTCGTTTTATTGTGATAACATTTCCATAAAGAAGTAGTATATATAATGCATTAAAAAATAAATGTTTTACCCAACAATAAATAAATTTTTGAGCTCTTGGCGAAATTATTTTTATTTAAAGTCTGAACCTGTAAGAGTTAACCAGTAACATTTAGGTAACCTCAAAAGTTATTTGCTTGGATTATTATAAAGCTGCTACAAAACCTTGCTCAAAAAGTTCAAAATTGTCAGATTACATAAGATTGAATGACGGGGCTCGGTTGGACCAACCAGGTATATTACGTTATACCGGCGCGCCCCATAGGTCGGACGCCAAAAAACGCAAGATCTGATAATTTAGTATGATTTATTGAATTGATTGAGGCTTGATGATAACTGTTATTCTAACGAAACATTTTTTTATTCGATTTTTCTTCGTCAAACACGACTTAATAGAAAGCAAAGCTAAAAGCTGTAAAATTTTAAGTTTCGAAAATTTGAACAATTTCAAGCAAAAAGTACTTTAACACCCAATCTAAAAATATAGGATTGATAAAACTTTAACAAACGTAAACACTATTAGGCAAGCTTTAACGCTTTGCTTGTGACAAGGCGTTATAAATGACCTTAATTTGAGAAACGGCGTCATCTCGAGGACGTAAGTGGGCGTTGTTCAAAATGCATATTTACCAGTAGCCGTTTAGCACGCTATAAAACAAAACGCTGTAAAATAGTGCTGGATTTAAATCGCAACAACTTTTCATGTTAAAAAAAGGTCTGATCTCGCACAAACAATCGAGATTGCAGAGGTGAGCATTGGCAGATGCTGTAGCGTCGTTTCTTTTGTTTTCATGCGATGTAGGTGCTGTGGCAATGTTGCAACATTTTATAAATGAAGCTATCGGTGCTTCTTACTTTTTTAAAATCAAGCTTAAAATCAAACTGTTTTGTAATTTTCCCTTGAAACAATAGCTTATAATTGTCCAATCGAAAAGCAATTAATTTTCGTTTTTAATTTTAACATTCAAAAGAACCCAGTGCCATCAAAAAGTATTTAAACCAAATAACAATAGCAAAGTATAACTTTTGTTTGATCTAGATTAGCGCAATTGGCACGCTAAATGATCTTTTACAGAGTTTTCGATCCTGCTTTTTGTTTTAATAAATTTACCGCCGCTTTCTGATGGTTGCTTGCAGAAACGGAGTGAAACAGCTTTGAACTATTTATAGCTTAAGCACCACTATAAACCAACTTTAGAGAAAGTAACTCTTGCAAAGCACTTTGTCTTTCTGTTAATTTAGTTCACTAATTTTTCACGTTTGCAAGCATACCAAACACTTACCATGTTTTCAAGTTTTTCATTGATTTTTTTTAAAAGTGTTATTTTTTTGTATGTATCTCTTATTCCGTGTAGTTTTTGCTGTTTTGTTTTGTTTTGTTTTTGTTTTTTTTCTGTTATAGACCATGAGTCTGATTTAAATGAATAAATTAAAAAAATAAAATAAAAAAATTAACTCCATTCTTTAAAATGTCCAAAAATATACTTAATAAACAGCAAGGAAACCGCACAGAACCTGTACAGTTTTTCTATTTGAATAGCCCACTAGAAACCGGCATAACTCCTGCATGGTATGTCTGCATGGGACCCACACAGTTCCGGCATATGGTTTCTACTTACAAACTTCTAAAAATATGTTAAAATTTTATCTGATAAACTGTAAAAGACCCGCACAGTTCTGGCGCGGGCTTTGCACTTGCATTGGTGTTTTCAAAACCTTATTCAGACAACACGACAAGCTGCATGAGATACGCACAGGATCTGTACAGGTTTCCTACTTTAATTGCCCACGTGAAAGCCGCATAACTCCTGCATAAAAACTGCACAGGACCCGCGCAGTTCCTGCGCATGATTTCTACATGTGAACCTCAACTAAAATTTTAAAATTTTATCTGAGAAACTGTAAAAGACCTGCAGAGTTTGGGCGCAGCGGCTTTGCACTTGCAATGGTGTTTTCAAAAACCTTAAATCTGTACAAGAACCTGCGCAGAACCAACATAAAATTTTAATTAGTTTTTTTGCATTCTTAAAAATATCCAAAAATTTATTTTATAAACTGCATGGGATCTGCATAGGACCTGTGCAGGTTTCCTACTTAATCCATTTCATTCCCGAATTCAGGAGGGCAAAGAAATTTGATTTACTTAGTATATAATAGTTGATATAGGGCCTATTAAGACTATGTATAAGTTTCATAAAAATTAAAAAATATTTGCTGTGATTTTAGGACTAGTCCCATTTGGGGATCATGGAATGTAGGGTTATTACTTATAAATTGTATTCAAATTAGAAGACATTTATTCAAAACTTTATGATAATCGTCGTCGTCCTTTGAAGGGCATCCACTCCAGGTCAGACACAAACAGGACTGGGGCCGAGGGTTTATCCTTTTACTACCCCAGACTGCTGCACTGCCTAGATCAGATGCTGGTAGTGATGTCATTAAGCCAGCATCGAGTTTCGTCATCCAAAACCATCAGACCTCGTGCTCCATGCGGTGCCCGATGTATAGGGCACGCTGTTAGTACATGGTCTGCGGTTTGCTCAGAGGCGCCACACTCGCAATTCGGTGAAGGAGCGAGACCCCATTTGTGCATGGACGAATGGAATCGCCCAACACCAGTCCGCAGGCGGTTGAGCTTAACCCAAGCTGCTCGGGGTAGGCCCATCCCAACAGGCCTGGCACTGGTCTCGGGCACAAAAGCACGGAGCCTGGAAGCATTTTCACAGTACTCCGCGTTCCATTTGTGATTTTTTATGATAATAATATCATTACAATTAAAAATCTACCACACAAAGTCACATATTTGAGTTAATTTTAGTTAGAATGGTATGCTTCAAAACACTGTACATGAAATCCAAGGTTGCACTGTCCACATTGCTTCCTGGCATTTTTCTTGCACACCTTGAATTTTCTTTGTTTCCATCATCAGTTCTTTCTTAAAAATGCTTTTCACCAATAAGGTTGAGTGGCTGTGGCAATCTCGGGACCTTGACACCAGGCTTCTTGGGTTTTGAATTGCTGTCAGTCTTCAGCAATGCTGTTGTTACGTACACTCTGAAGTCGAGGAGGTCCATTTTTTCTTCCGGATGAAGAAGATTGTACAATATATGACTGTTAACAACAGCCACATCCAGACAGTGAGTTACCAATGAGAAATACCATTTTTTACTCTATATGCCCACTCTTTACTTCTGAGTCTGCCAATCAGCCAAATCTACCCCGAGCATACCAGCATTATATTCCGTGATGCACTTGGGTACTTGAACTGGTTGGCCTCGACGATTTGCCTGTTTCATTGAATTTACTCCATCAACATTTGACAATACACTAACAATGCTATTGTCCTTCCAAGTGCAAGAAAACAACCCAGAAATTGCATCAACAGCAGTTTTCAGGAATCCCTTTTCTTTCTTCATCAAGTCCTTTTTTGCTCTAAAAGGATTTCCAGGAAGTCTGTTGAGTCTGACAGTACCAGAAACCTTGACACCAAATTCTGTAAGACTTTTCATCAAATCTATCTTGGTAAAGAAATTGTCGAAGAAAACAGAGACACCAGAAGGTATTTTCTCAAGAAGACTCAAAACTACCTCTGTGCCAAGTAGAACATCCTTTGGTCTAGGTTGTGCATTGGCTCCCTGATACACAAATTACTTGTAGGTATAGCCAGATGTGCTGCACAGTGCCCACTCCTTGAATCCAAATGGTACTGATTTCCTCCTGATAAACTGTTTTATGGGGTGTCGACCATAGTACCTTACTATCTTTTCATCCACGGAATATTTGTCACTAAAATTCCCAAATTGCAAGAAGTTTTTTTTCATTTTTTCTATCAAAGGACGTATTTTGAAACAACGGTCCTTACAATTTTCAGAAATTTCTAAGATGTTTTTCAGATGAAAGTATTTCTTCAATGCCATGAACCTGTTTTTGGACATGGCTTCCCTAATAATTGGATAGTCAAAGTTGGGATGTAGACTCCAATACAGTTCTTGCCTCGGATAAGGGCGATGCTCAGAAACCAAAAGAATGCTAATAATTCCATATAATCTTCAATGGTGCAGTAAAAACTTGGATTATTCTTCTGTGCAGCATAAATTTGGCTTTGGTGTTGTATGATTTCAAATATGCAACTCATGATGAGCATAAACAATTCAAATGGATTTTTGTCAATAAATTCACGAATCAGTTCTTCCATGACAGGTTTGTTATTGTAGTTATCAATTGTGGGTACAGTCGGCTTTGGTGCAGATTTCTTCCATTTGGGGATTTCCTTTAGTACTATTTTTGCACGCTTAGATTTCCTTATTGATGCTTGATCTTTACACACATCTTCACTTTCATCATCTGTACCTATATAAACTTCAACATTTCCTGGCACATCCACAATTTGAGTTTCACCTATTTCTTCATCATCAAATTCTTCAGCATCACTCATTTCATCAACAGTTTCTGGTGGAAGTTCTATGATATCAACAGTCTCATGTCGACAATTTGTTGGTATTTCATCTTTCATGGTTTCTAAAAACTCCACAGCCCTGTCAATGTTCATAAACTTTCTAGGTTTACTCATCTAAAAAAAAGGTAAAAATGTAGGAAAAATACCACAATCCCCAATTGGGACTTTCATCATTCAACATGCCCAAAAATGAATAATGTAAGATAGAGAGACTAAATACAGGACACTATGATAAATATATGCATTTACTTTATATTTGATGGGCATGTTGAAATTTACAAATAAAACAAATACACAAAATCTTACCTTGAAGTTATGAAGTCGAAAATTGGAAAATAGTACAAATTTGAGATTAAATTTAGAACAAAAAATATACTTAATGTAAAAGTCTATCAATGCGAAATTACAATATAATGTCTCTACAATGATATAAATTAATTTATATTCGTAAAACCTTCCATAAAGAAGAAATTCCACTCTAAAGTGTGATCCCCAAATGGGGCTTATGAAATAAAATGGGTTAAATTGCTTGCTTGAAATCTGCATAACTCCTGCATAGAAAACTGCACAGAACCTGCACAGTTCTTGAACATGATTTCTACATACAAACTTTAAATAATATATTAAAACTTTATCTGAAAAACTGTAAAGGACCTGCACAGGGCCAACAAGTCTTTGTTACTTGCTTTGCATTCTTGAAAATATTAAGAAATATATTTAATACACTGTATGAGACCCGCATAGGACCTGTACAGTTATCCTGCTTAAATTGCTTGCTTGAAATCTGCATAACTCCTGCATAGAAAACTGCACAGGACCTGCACAGTTCTTGAATATGATTTCTACATGCAAACTTCAAATAATATTTTAAAACTTTATTTGAGAAACTGTAAAGAACCTGCACAAGACAACAAGTCTTTGTCACTTGCTTTGCATTCTTGAAAATATTAAAAAATATACTTAATAAACTGCATAGGATTCGCACAGGACCTGTGCAGTTATCCTACTTGGATTGCCCACCTGAGACCCACATAACATCTGTATACCAAACTTTACAGTACGTGCACAGTTCCTGCACATGATTTTTATATGCAAATTTCAAATAATGTTTAAAGATTTTATGTGATAAACTGTGAAGGACCTGCACAGGGCCAACAAGTCTTTGTTATATTGCTTTGCGTTCTTGAAAATATTAAAAAATATACTTAATATACTGTATGGGACCTGTACAGGACCTGTGCAGTTATCCTACTTGGATTGCCCATTTAAGACCGGCATAACATCTGTATACCAAACTGTACAGTACCTGCACATTTCCTGCATATGATTTTTATATGCAAACTGCAAATAATATTTTAAAATTTCATCTGAGAAACTGTGAAAGACCTGCATAGGGCCAACAAGTCTTTGTTATATTGCTTTGCATTCTTGAAAATATTAAAAAATACACTTAATAAACTGCATGGGACCCGCACAGGACCTGTACAGTTATCCTACTTGAATTTGAAGACCCGCATAACATCTGTATACCAAACTGTACAGTACCTGCACATTTCCTGCACATGATTTTTACATGCAAACTTCAAATAATGTTTAAAAATTTTATATGATAAACTGTGAAGGACCTGCACAGTTCCGCACGGGCTTTGCACACGCATTGCGTTTCAAAAACCTTATTCGGACAATACGACAAACTGAACGGGACCCGCATAAAACCTGTACAGGTTTTCGGCTTTAATTGCCCACTAGAGACCCGCATAGCGCCTGCACAGCAAACTGCACAGGACCCGTACCGTTCCTGCACATAATTATTACATCAAAATTCACCTGAAAATTTTGGCATTTACCAAACTTTATTTCTGCTAGTGATGCTCTTGATGCTGCTGTCTGTTATTGATCATAGCCCAATTGAAAACTGCACTTTACCCTCGTGAAAACTGCACCGGACCTGTACCGGGCGCTTACGATTTTAGCTTGCCCTCACGAGGCCGCATTGCCCACATTTTACCCTCAAGGGCCCTGCACGAGCATGTTGGCTGGATGGAATTATTCCCTTGAATAATTTTTGATATTTACAAAGAGTTTGTGAGAAAATCTAACCTACTTTTTTCAGCAATCGATTGTTAGTATTTTACTGATCTTTCTGGTTTCCTACATTTTACATTCAATGCCTAAAAAATGTAAAAAAATAAATTTAAGAAAATTGTTTTATGTCGAAAACCCATATCTTACTGAAAAATGCTCACAGTAGTTGTAATTAATGTTAAAAAGTATTATATGACTTCAACAGAAAAGCATTTGAAAAGATGCAGTTTTTTATGGCTTTCATAACCAAAAACATTTCCTACCCCTGGTCTAGACTTTACAAATCTCCAAAGTTAATTCCAAGTTAATATGCATTATCATGCGCCTTCAAAGGCAAGAGTCTTCTAAAGGAATTCAACATTTTCCAATTTTCTCTTTCAGTCCCCCTCTTGTAGTTTCTATTCGCAAAAACTGCTAAAAAAACTCTAGCTTTAGAAAGCTCTCTTCTTCGTTACCCATGCTCGGGGTACTCCGGATGGGAGGTCGCATTTATAGATGCTTGTACTTGATGAAATGAAGCACCTTATTATTTTTCCCTCTCATCATCATGTCATTAAAGGAAGTGTGCAATAATGCGGTAGCGTAGTCGCACCGAAAAGCCAAAACTTCCGTGCGGGACCGCAATTTTCAGCGACGTATCAGCAGCTGGTTTATTTTTTAAACTGTACTATTCTTAAACTAATAATAAAACACCAAAGGTGGGAAATTATTTGATTATTCTTTATTCATAGTATGGCAACCTTAGCAAAATTGAATGTTTCGCCTGTAAAATAAAATATGGCTGTGATCAATATTATAATTCAGTATCGTAAGCGTAGTTTTTGAAGACAGATTTTTGAAGACAGATTTTGAAGACATTGAAGATAGAAAGATGTGGAGAATGATGATACGCTGTGGCCACCCCAGACTAAAGGGAAAGGCCGAAAGGAGAAGAAGAAGAAGTATCGTAAGCGTAGTAATATATTTTTCCATAGTGGCAGACGTTTGTGACGATTATAATATCAGTGATATCAATTTCAGCCATAAACAAAAATGGCTCGTTTTTTTTCTTATGGAATATATTAATTACATTTTTTTTACTTTCATTTCATTTTTATGTTTATCCTCCTGACATGCAGGAAATAGTCCGAGGCACCATACTTAAGGCAAGCAATTACACCCACCTAATTTCGGAAATGCCAACATATTGCAGTCTGTGTTTTAGTTTTATAAAGATATAACTGAAATATAGAACTGCTTGCTAACACTGCCAAGCTGGGGATTGTGCCATAAATTGTTTTTGTAATAACACAATAAGATAGCTTTGAAAAGCCTGTCCATTTCCTCTAAGACTTTTCATCTAACACTTATTGGGAAGAATGGTCAGAATGAACTGAGAGCAATCCGATTGTGCTTATATGGGGAAGTAAAATGAGTCTGATTGGTTAAAAAAGGGCAGCCAATCAGGAATAGAAAAGCAAAGGAAAACGAAAGTGCGTCTGATTGGTAAAGGGAGACCAACAATTAAAAGCGAAAGTAAAAGAGCGTTAATGAATAAGTTTAAACTGTAAAGCAATTTCGTGTGTCGACAAAGATTAGCTTAAAAAAATTTGATAAACGTAGCTTCCAGAGCGGAGAGGTGAAAAGAAGTACGTCCTCGGACAAGGATAAAGAATTTGGTGTCGCTATATTGGCTGGAACAGGAAAGGTTTTCCAAAAGATGCTGTTCAATAGTAGAACATAACAGAATCATAGGCGATGATTTGAGAGGTGCTGTTTTTCTTGTAGGCCCAGGAAAGATTAAAGCAAATCTTAAGACTATTGATAGTTTCTGATCGACCTGGTAACATGTTGTTTAATGCGTTCTTGCAACCTTTGGGATGTATGTCCTACGTACCGACTATCGAAGTGGCACACAAATTGATAGATAACATTATTGTGGTGATGGAAAGATAATTCTTTCTTGGTTACGAGAAAAAGAGGCCTGGTTGTAAAAACAACACATGTTTCAACAATAAAGTAGAAACGCTGAATGGCTGTAGTAATTTGCTTTTCAAATTTGGTTGAAACGTTTCCCAGCCATGGAAGATGGAGATAAACCGAGCATTTCTTGGGTCCATATTGAGATAACTGGTTAAAATTGTCGGATCTTCTTGGAAATGGTGGATGTAATAATATGGTTAGAGTACTGATTAACAACCAAGATAGATCAAATTTTGTCAAGCTCAGCCTGAAGCCTGCTGCTAGAGCATATAAACATAGCTCGGTAAACCAGTGCAGCCACAAGATTGATTTTTCTTTTCATAAAGATAAAAGAATCCCAGTGTACGTATTGGCCGGTAAAGGTAAGTTTTCTATACACAGATGTGATGAATCCAGTTTTGTGCTTCTCAACTAGGATTTCAAGGAATGGTAGGGAAGAGTTAAGTTTTTTTCGAACGTGAAACATAACGAAGAGTAAAAGATAAATTTTTCACAATCATCTTTATTTTCAAAAACCGTAAGGGTGTCATCAACGTAGCGGTGGTAAATAAGAGGTTTCTTTATGTTGAAAAAGAGTTTGGTTTCTTGCTAACCAACAAAGGTATTAGCAAGGGAAGGACCCAACTGGAATCTCATAGCAACACCATCAATCTGTCGGTATTTAGTGTCGTTGAAACTGAATTGAACCGACGAGATAGCCGTTTGCATCAGCTCGTTTAAAATTTTCCTGTGAAACAAAGGTGGTAGTAGGTCATCATCATAGAGAGTATTGGCACTGATTTCAATAGTTTCTTGCAGGGAACTGTTGTATCTTTGCACGAATACACAGGTTTATAAAAAAACAATAATAAATATTCACAAAAAAGTACTTAGCCAAAAAACAACCGTAATGAAATAGAATGCTTTTAGTTCGTTTGCTGTAGTAGCTTGATAGCTTTGAACTGACTGGAGAACCAAAATAAAGGCGCATATTTAACTTGTAACAATTATGCTTGGAGATGCGCGTATCCAATAATTGTTCGAGCAGAAGGCGCTGATTAGGATTAGAAGCGTTTAAGAAAACACTACGTCATCTATTGCACAATATCACAACACCTCCCCAAATAAACTACGACAAAAAAATATATATACATATTAGCAACAATATTTTTTTGGAGGTCTCTTTGTTCTCGCTGATCGTCGTAGATTGTGTCTCCCGTACTCGTCTCCGGTTGGTAATCTCGGATTGTTGCGTTGGTTCATCGAAGAAGAACTAGATGCGTGGTCAGTCCCGGCTGGAAGTGTTTCTGTAGACAAAACGCTCGTTGGGATTTCACAGGGATCATCATCTTGATCCGAACCGTATCGAGGTCGAAGTTGATCAAGATGTCTTCTCCAAGTTGGTCCTCGAGGAATGGCTCGTGCATTGACGCTTCGTGTACCATGGACTTTCGTAACTATCGCAGGCACCCATCGTGGGTCACGATCTCTTCTAGGGCCGAAGTACAGTGCGTAACAAGGGTCTCCTAGTGAGTAATGATGTTCGACTTTCGAAACCACTTCCGAGTCTTCAGGATTTGAATGCTTGCTCGCTTGTCTTGACTGTCTTGCCTGCAGGAGATGCGGAATGGATGGAACCAAAGTGTCAATTTTGGTGCGAATTCTTCTTCCATTCAACAATTCGCTTGGTGACAGTCCCGATGCAAAAGGAATTCTTCTATATTGCATTAGAAATTCTTGCAAAGCTTCCTTTGGAGGTAACGAGGATTTTCTCAATGCCTGTTTGAACGATTGTATCAAACGCTCGGCAGCACCGTTTGTTGCTGGATGATAAGGTGCTCCGGTGAGATGTACAATGCCTCGTTGTTTGCACCAAGCTTGAAACTCTTGAGACATGAATGTTGTGGCATTATCGGTCACCAACGTGTGGGGATATCCGAAATGAGCAAATTCTTGTTCAAGTATAGCAGTAGTACTTTTCGAAGACGTTGAGGTTGTTGGATGAATGCAAGGATATTTTGAATAAGCGTCTACAAGGACTAACCAGTTTCTTCCCAGAAAGTTGATCGCATGGTCCAAGTGGAGTCTTGACCATGGTTTTTCTGGCATCATCCACGGATGGATTGAAGGTTTATCCGGCTTATTTTGAAATTGGCCACAGGAAGTGCATTTGCGACATAAGTTCTCAATGTCAAAGTCAATTCTAGGCCAATAGACAGTTGACCTGGCAAGTTGTTTCATCCGTTGCATGCCGAAATGTCCAAGGTGTAATAATTTAAGAATATGATTACGTAGGGTTGAAGGAATTATTACCCGTAAGCCGTAAAAAACGCAACCATTCTCTGTTGACAACGAATTTTCCAACTTTTTGAAGTCTTTAAGCTCTTCCGAAAATGCATGCGGCCATCCTTCCTTCACAAATCGCATTAGTTGGGAAAGAATTGGATCCTTGGCAGTCTCTCTGACCACAAGCAATGGATTGTCAGGATTGATTTGACGACTGATTGTTCGAACTAAACAAACGCTATCGACATCATCTTCCATCTCCTCCCCATCAAAACTTGTGTCATTTGACAATGGCAAGCGACTAAGAGCATCGGCATTGCCATGGTCCTTGCTTCTACGGTATTCCACCGTGTAGTCATATTGATGGACTAGTAATGCCCATCGTGCAAGTCGATTCGCGGCCATTGCAGGAGTACCTTTATCAGGGGCAAACAAGGTCACTAAAGCTTTGTGATCGGTGACCACAATGAACTTACGACCGTACAGAAACTGATGAAATTTCTTCAAAGCGTACACTAAGGATAGTGCTTCTTTCTGTATTTGGCTGTAGCGTCTTTGTGTTGCCGATAGAATTTTAGAAATATTGAGAATCGGACGCTCGCTTCCGTCTGCAAAGCGATGAAATAATACCGCTCCAATTCCGCATTCTGAGGCGTCACAAGATAAACCCAACGGAAGAGATGGGTCATAGTGCGCAAATACAGTCTCTGTGCATAGTAACCGTTTGATCTTTTTGAAAGATGTCGCTTCTTCTTCACCCCAATTCCACTGTTGTCCTTTGCGTGTAAGCTTGTACAACGGCTCGGTGATTTCCGAAAAATATGGAGGTAAGAATTTAGAATAAAACTGCACAGATGCTAAAAAAGATTTTAACGTAGAAATGTTCTTGGGTGTAGGCATTTCTAGTATGGCATCAACTTTGGACCCTTTTGCAATTCCTCGACTTGATAAAGTGTGACCCAGGTAATCAATTGATACTTGGGCGAAAACACATTTTTCACGGTTGCAGCGAAGACCTTTTTCTTCTAGTCTTTTGAACAAAGCTCGCAGGTTCATCAAATGATCTTTTGCGTTGTCACCACTTACCAAAATATCATCGAAATACACGGCAACTCCTCGCAAATTTTGCGTTAACTGTTCCATGATTTCTTGGAAATACCCTGGTGCGGATTTAATTCCGAAAGGAAGTCTTTTCTGAAGTAAAACTCCTTTGTGAGTGCTCTGAGAGCCAGCTTCTTCTGGCTGTCAGGAGAAAGACAGATTTGATTATATGCATTAGCTAGATCAATCTTACTAAAGCAGTAACCACGTCCTAGCTTGCGCATTAGATCTTCTGGGAGAGGGATTGGTTGACGATGGTCTTCCAGTTGCGAGTTTACAGTCACCGAATAATCTCCACAAACTCGGATGCTTGCTTTTGCTTGACCTGGCAAAGGAGACTTTCGAATAGGAACCACGGGGGTGCCGTACGAGTTAAAATCTGTAAGCTCCCATACACCTCTCTTAATTCCTGCTTCGTATGCTTCGTTTAAATTTTGTAGGATTGAGAACGGAACAGGTCTTGGCTTCTTGAAAATAGGTTTAGCTTCAGGTTTAAACCGTATGTCCAGTGAAAAATCTTTTAGACAACCCAATGTAGATTCAAATAAAGTAGGAAACTCTCCACATAATTGAATACATGCCGCATCTAAAGAGTTTTCTGGACCACTTGTAGTGACGTGCTCTATCGTTGCAGTAGATTCAGCACAACTTAGGTTTTCTCTGAAGTGATCAGTTAAGTTGGTGAGTTTCAACTTCATCATCGCCAGACGACCTAGTAAATTTAGATTGGGCACCTTAGTGACAATTACAGGAAAGGTCACGTCAAATGATTTTCCATCAATACTTGCAGTTGATTGGAATTGTCCCACGACGGGTAGCGGGCTACCTTCAGCAACTTGATATTGAACTGATACAGGTTGTAGAATGGGTTTACCCAGCGTTTGCCACGTCGCTTCACAGCAAAATGTGTCACTGGCTCCGCTATCAATTTCAAACTTAATTCTGCGGTCATTAAGTCTAATAGTTTGATAGATGGGTGAAACAGAACATTGGACTTTGTGCACCAATTGTTTCACAAGCTTAGTATTTCTTAGTCGAGACATGCATACAGATTGCAGATGACCTGTTTTCTTGCAGAAGCTGCAAATAGCTTTAATGTGGGGACAAGCTTTGCTAAAATGTCCAGAATTTCCACACCTGAAGCAGGTGGTTTTCTTTTCTTGCGTTTTGGAAGTTTTGGACTTTGCGTGATAAACTTTCTGCACCGACGTAGAAGGTTGACCGTGTACGGTTTCCTTTGCTACCTTGGCTGCTTCTTCCACTTCTTGAGCCACTCGGATGGCGTTGCTAAACTTCAGTTCATCGTCCTTGAGCTTGAAGAGTGTCTTCAAAACTGCTTCGTTGTCGACTGAACAGATGAATTTAGTTCGCAAGGCTTCATCTAATGGATCTTTAATGGATTGAAAATCACATGTAGCTGCATCTTGTCGTATTCTGCTTGCCAGTTCAGGAATAGTTTCGCCAGGTTTGCGTTTCATGTCAGACCAAAACTTGAAACGTTCTCTGACAACAAATCGTTTTGGGTCGAACTGCTCTGCCATAAACGTCTGAATATCATTCATGGTTAGCTCATGTATGCTTTTGACAGGTTGTTGCTGAGCCGCTAAGTTGCTAAGCATTTTGTAAACGGAGTTAGATTGGTTGGTAAGAAAAATTTGTGCTTGCTTGTTGTCGGGAATAGAGTTAGCAGTGACGAATGTTCGGAACCTTGCCAAATAATCAGTCCATAACTCAGATGCGGAATCGAATGGTTGAAAACTTGCCATCGGTGTTGGAACATTTTCTCGCGGGTTGTTCAAGCTGCTTTGTAAAATTTTCAGCTGCTCTTGAAGCATTGTCATTTGCTCTTGGTGTTGCTTGTTCTGCTCGCGATGCTCGTTGCGTAAAACTGCCATTTGCTCTTGGTGTTGCTTGTTCTGCTCTTGGTGTTGCTTATTTAACAACAAAATCAGTTCAGAAATTTCACTCATTTTGACAATTCAAGCTTTAATGCAGATTCAACAAATTTTCTTTTTTCTTTCTTGACGCAGTTGAGTTCCTTGAATCCTCGTCGCCACTTTTGCCTGTTGTATCTTTGCACGAATACACAGGTTTATAAAAAAACAATAATAAATATTCACAAAAAAGTACTTAGCCAAAAAACAACCGTAATGAAATAGAATGCTTTTAGTTCGTTTGCTGTAGTAGCTTGATAACTTTGAACTGACTGGAGAACCAAAATAAAGGCGCATATTTAACTTGTAACAATTATGCTTGGAGATGCGCGTGTCCAATAATTGTTCGAGCAGAAGGCGCTGATTAGGATTAGAAGCGTTTAAGAAAACACTACGTCATCTATTGCACAATATCACAACAGAAACGTTGGTTAAAAGGCTGGAAATATCATAGTAACAGAGAAACGGAGATGAAGTAGGAAATTAAAAATTTCTAAGAGTTTCAACAGAGGTGAAAATGTCAGGTATGCAGTTCGTAGAAAAAAGTTGGAGTAAAAGGTCAAGAAGAAAAGTGAGCCATTTTGCAAGTTGATGTTGGGCTGATCCAGTCATGGACAAAATGGGCCGTAGAGGCACATCCTTTTTGTAGGTTTTGGGCAAATCATACATGCGTGGGCGTTGAGAGCCGGTAGGTCGGATGGCTTTGTAGACTCTAGCGGCATTGAGGTTCTTCTTCTTCAGTTCCAATAGTCGACGTTGTATTTGAGACTCAATCTTGGTTGTGTTGTCATTTTGACTAGCCGGACCAAATTTTTTGAATTTGGAAGCATCGTGAAAAAGCGTGGCCATTTTCGAAACAGCGTGCTTGTTAAGAATGACAACGCCAGCGCCTTTGTCCGGTTTGGTGATCAAAATGTCTTATTTAGATTGCAAAGATTTGATAGCCTGAAAGCACTCTTTTGATATGAGGAAGTCCCCAACGTCAATGGGACTACCGCAGTAAGTATGGGCTAGATTGCTTAATTTTGCTGTTAAAGCAGCAGTCTGCTCTACAGACTGTGACTTTTGGTGGACAGCACTTTAAACTCAGTAAGTACTTCTTCCCTGTTGACACTACGGCAAGCAAAAGTTGAGTCCATGTGATAGAACAAACTCCTCAGTGTTGGAAAATTTGTAGTCAGATAAATTGACGATAATTTTCCTGTTTGGACGAGCTTTGTTGCCAAATCGACGTTGCAAAAGGAGGCGCAGGTTTGGTTCATTCTACTTCGGGAAAGCTACTTCTTTACGTTCATCGATTATGGCAAGGTAGCGGCAAAACTGAAGCAAGTCGAAGAAAGACAAAAATTGCTAACTTCTTGCTAGATCGAGCGACATTTATTTGTTTTTTGTTCTATCACATGGACACAAATTTTGCTTGCCGCCCTCTAGTGTCAACAGGGAGGAAGTACTTGCTCAGTTTGATTTAAAAATAGCATGGTAAATGATTGCTTTCGATCTGAGCTCCACTTAGTACTATAACACAGCTCAACAAAAAAATATTTTTTTCTTTTTGCGATAGATCTTTCAACGATTTTATAGTATATCAGGTGCGCTGATTCCAAAAATGACTTTACTTTTGCTGAATTGGCTCTAGTTTTTGAGATAATGCAGACACAATAACTGGCTATAAAAGCTCAGATAACGGCCATATAAACTACACGTAAGAGGCAATTGTGCTGACAAGGAGATTTTGTTTTGCAATAAAGGACCAGTTGTCTCATTTTTAGAAAGGTTAACAAAGCAGAAAAGTCAATAACTGACCATTAGCAATCTTGGAGTCTAAAAAAATTCTAATGAAAAGTTGAAATGCAGTAACTTTTACTATATTTAGGTTTTCATGTTTTCAGTTTTAATTGAAGGGTTTTATGACTCATTTAAAAACTTTAAATGCAATTTACTCAAAAGCAGTATTTTGTGACTTAGTTACTTTTCGTTCTAAACCCTTCAATTGCTTTATGTTGCCTGCTATGAGTTGTTCAAGAAGAAGAAGTTGTTGTAATGACCCTGACAGTTTCTGTTACATATGTGGAGAATATATTCTTAAAGAGTATAAAAGGTTTATTACAGATTTTGTTCGCAAAGTATACCGTGCTTACTTTGGAGTTAAACTTGGTGACCAAGACAAGCCTCACATGTTGTCTGCAAATCATGTGTTGAGCAGTTACGAATGTGGACAAAAGGAAAAACTAAAAGCTTTAGATTTGGTGTGCCAATGGTGTGGCGAGAACAGAAAAACCACTTTGATGATTGTTATTTTTGTATGGTAGATTTGAAGGGTTTTAATCGTCACAAGAAAAAATCATGGATTTACCCGGACTTAGAATCTGCTAGGCGTCCTGTACCCCACTGTGAAGATATACCCGTGCCACAATTTAGTCATCTTCCAGAAAAACCATCAGAATGGGACTTTGTCCACCAAGCTTCAGAAAGCTGAAGTAAAAGTGATGTTTCAAGCATTTTTGAAGAAAGTTCGACCATTCCGAAGCAGTTTAATCAGGAGGAACTGAGCGATCTCATAAGAGATCTTAATCTACCTAAAAAAGCTTCTGAAGTATTGGCATCCAGGCTTAAAGACAAGAAATGCCTTAGTGTTGGTACGAAAGTAACCTTTTACCGCACAAGGGAGAGCGACTTACTTCCGTACTATCGTTCAGAAGAAGGGCTTGTTTTCTGCTCAGATTTTGAAGGACTTCTTTTAAAAATGGGAATACCTGAATATAAACCTCAAGATTGGCGTTTATTTATAGACAGTTCAAAAAGAAGTTTGAAGTGTGTATTGCTGCACAATAGAAACAAGTATGCCTCGATTCCCATTGGCCACTCTACATTTCTCAAAGAAAAATACAACAATATTAAACAAGTGCTAGAAAAATTGAACTACTGTGACCACCAATGGTTAATATGTGTTGATTTAAAAATGGTCAGCAGAGTGGTTATACTAAATATCCGTGCTTTATTTGTTTGTGGGACAGCCGTGCTCGCAGTGACCATTGGGTGAAGAAGGAATGGCCTGAAAGAATTACACTAACAGTTAATGAATGTAATGTCATCAATGAGCCCCTTGTCCCAAGAGAAAAAATCATTTTGCACCTCTACACATCAAATTGGGTATAATGAAGCAGTTTGTGAAAGCTTTGCCAGTACACGGAAATTGTTTTAATTACATTTGCAGAGTATTTCCAGGGATGAGCAATGAAAAACTAAAAGCAGGAATATTTGATGGTCCTCAAATTCGAAAGCTGATGAACGATCCAAACTTCACTGCATCTATGACTGAGAAGGAATTTGCTGCTTGGATTTCTTTTACTATGGTTGTAAAAAACTTTTTGGGAAACAATAAAGCAAACAATTACATTCAGATAGTTGAAGATATGCTTTCAAAATTTCAAAGTTTGGGAGCAAAGATGAGCATCAAGATTCATTACCTCTTTAGTCATTTAGATAGATTTCCAGAAAATCTTGGAATTAAGTGAAGAGCAAGGAGAAAGATTCCAACAGGACATTAAAGTAATGGAAGAAAGATATCAAGGACGATGGGACACCCACATGATGGCGGACTATTGTTGGAATCTTCAACGACATAAGCCATTTGCTCCTCACGCTAGAAAGTCTTACAAGAGGCGATTGGTTTCGTAGATTTGACAGAATGGTAGTTGTTAAAGCTCAGTATTTTCAAGCTTCGTTTGTTTAAATAAATAACGGCAACATACATTTATACGCTGTAATACTGGGTTTTAATTCCAATACGTTTTTTGCAAACTAACGGTAAATATTGCTGTTGCATCCTTTTTTAGCATTGTAGTTTGCATGGATGCTTTGCATTTTTGTTTTACTGCGTTTACAAAAGAAGATCGAAGCGTACAGTATTGATTAAATAGCATTAAATGAACAACAATGCCATCTAACACAGTATAAGTAATATTTTTACAAAAAAATGCAATTATCTCAAAAACTAGAGCCAACTAGCAAAAATGAATGTCATTTTCGAAATCTACGCACCTGATATACCCTAAAATCAATATAATATCTGTGGCAAAAATTTGTGTGTTGACCAGTGTAATCAATACCAGTTCTAAGATGAAGATTTTAAAATGTTTGGCATACGATTTCCGTTTTTATGCATGGGTTGGATCATCACGGTACAACATCTAGCAAAATCACCCATCATACTCTCATTCCAAATCTCTTGACACTTTTCTTCCATTGCTTGAATATCTAAGTGAAATCTTTTATCTTTCTCATCACTATGTGCTCCAAGATTTTTAGGAAATAACTCAAGTTGTGAATAAAGAAAATAAATTTTCAAAGAGATACAACACTCTATCTCTTTCTATGTCACAAGTAAATCTGCAACTTTTTTGTGATATGAAGGTGACTTGAAATTTCCCAGAAAATTCAAGCAAATACATTTGTATGCATGCCAAACTTGTAGTTTCAATGTATCTAAAGCTTCTTCAAACTCTGGGTCTTCCAATACTTCCCGAATTTTTGGACCAAAAAAGATTCCTTCTTTTAAATTGACTTGGCTTAGTTTGAAAAACTTTTTGCCAAGAAATTTAAAGCCATTCGATCGGTTTTTGACAAGAGCTTTCCCAAAGTTCTTTTAATTGGTTCTTGCTTAATATGCAACGGTGGCATAAAAACTTTATTGGGATTTACTAAAGGAATGTGTTAAATAATTTTCAGTCCAGGTACATTTGAATTCTTTGTCTAGCATTCTTTTGTTTTTGTAGTGCTGTGCAGTGGCACAATTGTCCCACAAGCAAAAAAAACAACAGTGTTTTATAAACCCCCTTAAAATCCCATTAAAATTCCAATGATCTTAAGGTTCCCACATAAGCTCCACCGGTAGTCAGAATAGTTGATTGCATTCTACAGAATTTTAATATGGTTGTAAGATTCTTTTAACTGGGCCGAGTATGCAATAGGGATCAAGGGTGTTTTATTTCCAACATGTAAAAAACACTTTCAAGCTTCTATTTGAGGAATAAATAAAAAGTCTCCATTCATCCAGAATGTGAACTATATCCAGAGTTTGAAATAGTTTTTTAATATTATGTCAGTAACAAAGCGTTTCCTCAACTTTGACTGCCGAAAAAAAGTCCCTATTGCGTTTCCTGTAGTAACTTACTTTGCCATCTTTTTCAGCCATCTTTCGTTTTTTTAACCTTGATACAAGGAGCTCTGCCTTTTCCTTAGAAAGACATAAATCTCTAATTAGGTTATTTAGATGTTTCTGTGAAAATAAGGTGGGATCTTATGTGGTATCATACTCAGAATCTGTAGAGTTGGCTGAAATGAATTCGTCAGAATTGTCTTCAATAGCACTGCAATCAATAGCATCACGCCCATTCTGAGGAGGCACTGGTGGTGGCATTGAGTCATCATGAGGAACTGGTGTTTTTGTTAAATCTAAATTGGGTAATGCTATTTTGTCTCTCTGTTTAAAGGAAAAACCCTTTGTTTTGGTGAAACAAAAATGGCAATTCTGACAGTGATCTTTGGTTTAACGCCAAACCATTGGGACGGCAAATCACATAGAAGAAGACTGCTAGCCAGTTGTGCAAGCCTAAACAACATTTCTTGCATATTTTTGATGAGCCCAGGTTTCATCTTGGTTACCTAATGGGCAACCAAAATATATGATATACTGTAAATCCTCTTGATATCATGAGTGATATTCCTGTGTTTTTCTTTAGTTGTAAAATTTCCACAGTCAAACCAAAACCGATCTGGATGGTTTAAGTACTTTTTATGCATTATGAATATATTTGGTAATTTTAAAAATACTATTACCGTAGACCAACCTATTTTACACCAGTAAAAATAAATGAATATAAATTGTTGCTATGCATTGTTAATATTATTCTCTATTTTGGGCCGGCTTATGCTTAAACATTTTCATATTCTCTATTTAAATAATAATTTGCAAAACTATCTACTTCCATCTTTTCAATGGCACTTATCGCTTTTATTTACGTTGTTTTACCAACCACTTAACCACTCACCACATAAAAATGTTATTTTATGACGTCATAATGCAATGATCTATTCAATTTGGACTGTAAAACGGTTAGAAACAAAAATTAATTTAAAATGATAAAAACAAAAATATCTCAAAAACGTGATGTGCTAAAGAAGAAGTACAAATAGTTTTGAAATCAGCCTCAAAAATAGTTCAAAAAGCGCCCGCCAGAATTTCCGTTCAAAATTTGCTTTTGATTAGTGTAATTAATTTAAAACATTGTACTGTAAGTGGATTGATTGGTCAAAGTAGTTGTTTTGAATACAAAAATATAATTACGTTGTTTTTTAAAACTTACTCCGCAAATTTTTGTGCATTATAAACAGTGCCGTGTGAGCTTAATCTTGGGCCCCCCAAAATCTCACCGGTGGGCCCCCATTTTGTTTGCCAAATTTTATTTGATAGCAGTTACATGTGGTAGTAAACTAGACATTTTAATGCGAGTTATGTAATTTGCGATCACCGGTAAGCAGAAAAGACTCTTGGCTCTATTCTCTGTAAAAATCATTATACAAAAAGTAAATAACAATGTATTTTGCATTTTTAAACTTGACAATGTAGTAAATATACACAAACTTAAAAAATCGCTTAATATAGACACAATAAGTAGGCTAAAGATTTTTACAACAGATTATCAATTTGGCATGAAAATACTAAAACAATTTAATGCGAGCTTTCTCTGCCGCAAACACATCAATTACGTGGTTGTAATCTAAGGACTGTGTACAATCACTTTCAATTAAAATAATTGCTAATGATGATAGCCTATCATTCGTCATTGTTGATTGCTTAAATGTTTTAATCAACTTAAGTTTACTAAAACTTCTTTCTGCGCCGGCTATAAAAAGCAGGCACGTCAACAGTACCCTTAGAGCAATAAATAAGTTAGAGTATACTTCCATCAAATGCTTCATGCAAATATAGTTCAAAAAATCTTTGGCTGTTTTTAAAGTTTTTTTGTTTCTTTTATAAGAAGAGCAAAACGCACTAACTCATCTTTCATTTCAAGAGGATCAATATCTCCAAGTTTTTCTTCGAACTTTTGGCAAGCATTGAACGAGTTACATTCACGTTCCTTTAAAAGGAAATTAAAGATTTCAACAACATCATGCATTTTCGTAAATCAATCTTTTGAAGATTCAATAGCGTGATCTAACAATTGCAGAAAAAAATTCGTCTGGAATTTCATCTCCTTGTAATCATAACACTGGTCAACACACAATTTGGTGCCTCAAATATTAGAACTGTTTTGGGGTATATTTGGGGCACTGATTCCAAAAATGACATCGGTTTTTTCGCATCAGCTCTAGTTTTTGAGTTACGGTATACCCCTATAATTTTGACTTTTATCTGTTATACATGGATCTTAAGCAACAAAGAATTTGTTTAAGATTGTTTAAAGGTATGTCAAATGCGCAATAGCAAAGTAACTACGTGTTTGATGTATTTTCAACAACACAAAATAATAAAATACCCCAATGAAAGCAATAGACATTGAAAAATGCAAGACTTTATTCTAGTAATTACATAACATCTAAAAAGTGTCTTTTGTGGCACTTTCTGGAGTGTTTAGTATCAGGACAGTGCCTCTGCAAACTCCAACAATAATCAGCTAGCATCGTTGCATTCCATCTTCCTTGGTACCGCTCCTCCATTACTCTTATATCCTGGTGAAACCTTTCACCCTGCTCCTCGCTTAGGTCACCAAGATTTTTCTGAAAATGGTCTAAATGGCTTTGAAGATAGTGGACTTTGATGCTCATGTTGCAGCCAAGATCTTTAAAGCTGCTTAATATATTGCTTACAAGCTCTACATAGTTGCTTGCCTTGTAATTTCCCAAAAAGTTTTTAATGATCAGCATAAATGCGGTCCAAGCAGCTGATTCATGTTTGGTCATATGCCTAGCAAATTGCGAATCTTTTATAAGCTGCCTGATCTGTGGACCATTAAAAATTCCTGCTTTAATCTTTTCTATACTCATCCCTGGGAATGCACTGCACAAATATCGAAAGCATGCTCCATCTGTATTCAATGCCGTGACAAATTGCTTCATAAGACCAAGTTTTATATGCAACGATGGGAGAATGATCTTTTCTGTGGTAACCAAGGGTTGATGAATGATGTTTTTCTCGCCTGCAATCATTTCTTTCCTCAAAGGCCACTCTTTTCTTGTCCAGTGTTCACTTTTTGCTCTGCTATCTCACATACAGAGAAAACAAGGATACTTTGTATAACCGCTTTGATGGCCCAGAAGAAAGTTTACCATTTTTAGGTCTACACATATTTCTCACTGATGCTTAAGGTATGTTACCTTTTCCAGAATTTGTTTAACCGAATCATATTCTTCTCTCATACTAATTGAATGGCCTATTGGAATGGAAGCATACTTATTGCCATTATGGAGTAGAACGCATTTTAAACTTCTTACAGAACTGTCAATTAAAAGGCGCCATTCTTGTGGATCGTATTCTGCTAGTCCCATTTTTTGTAGAAGCCCCGCAACATCATTGCAGAAAATCAGATTGTTTTCCTTCAAAAAATAGGGCAGTAAATCTTTTTCAGTTCTAAGATAAAACGTAATGTTAGTACCAGGCTGAAGAAGATTTTTCCTTATTTAGTCTGGATGCGAGGACTTCCGATGTCTTTTTCGAAAGATTGAGGTCTCTGACCAGGTCATTCAGCTCGAACTGATTAAATCGCAGTGGTGTAGCAACTGCGCCCTAAAACTCACTTTCATTGCTACAGGTCACTGCTGCATCAACAGAACTAATACTTTCATCAGAGTTTTCTATTAGTTCTATTAGGTGGTCAAACACAGGAATGGGAACTTCGTCTGAATGCGGGACAGGCCGTCTTGCTGATTCTAAGTCGGGGTATTTCCATTTTCTTCTATTGTTACGGTTAATTCCCGTAATATTAACCATACAAAAATAGCAATCGTCGTGATGATTTTTAGGTTCCCTCCAAACCATTGGGACACAAAACTGTAAACTTTGTCTCTTTCCATTAATCCACTTACGTAAGTGCTCTACACAGGTTTTACAAGCAATGTGGGGAGCCCATTGTTTATCTTGATCTCCAACTCTGACGCCAAAGTAAGTGAAGTAAGCTCTCTTTACAAAAGCAGATATAGTTTTTTTTGTTCTTTTGAAGCATAACTACCACAAATATAGTAGAAAATATCTGGGTGATTTAAACAAGATCTACGTGACGAAGCCATTTAATTTAAACGTTGATAGAGCAATTTAAACCTAAACAATAAAACTTCATTACATTCAAAATATGTATTTCTCTGGATGCGCCTAGGTTATTAGTAATGTAACATTACAACGAAGTTACGTAGAAAACAATCTGCCAGATGACAAAATATATTTTCTGAGCTCTTAGAAGTTATCAAACTTTCTCATCCAACGTCTTATGTTGCTATCAGCAGTCTACTTTAAACTGAACCTCTTGCGAGAAAAGCTGTGAGCAAAAGTTGTTTAAACCTGTTGTGGATGAAATAAATGGTGATAAACTTTTAAGATAAGAATATTTGTAATCTGCTGACTGTGTGAAGTTAGCTAAAGCGATAAGCTTTGGCTAACTAAATACTTTCAACAGTGTCATGGGAGTTAATGGATACATATTAAAATGAAAACACGTTGAAACAGCATTTAGAGTATCTTCAGCAAGCTATTAAATACATCTGTAATTTTGCTTATTTACAAATTTTAATGGCATACTTTATAAAACAAAAAATTGATTGTAATGAAAATACACTTTTCTGTTGAATCTTCTTTGATAAGATAATTGTTTTGAATTTCAGCTTGGAAATACTTTTCCACAGGGCTTCAGCAAAAACACAATACTAGTTCTAAACAAATATGAGCGGTATACCGTATCTCAAAAACTAGAGTTGATGCGAAAAAACCGCCGTCATTTTCGGAATCAGCGCCCCAAATATACTCCAAAACAGCTTTAATATTTGAGGCACCAATAAAAAAATTTTTTTTGTTGACCAGTGAATCACTTCATCTTTGTTCTCATAACCAAACAGTTTTTTTTTCTTTCTGTGCCTCTTTTCAGCAAAGGTGCTGTCAATATCCAAATTTTTCGCGATTTCATGACCCTCTACTATTGCAGTACTGTACCCATCATTGCGATATTTTTCCAAGAATGCTAGAGTAGCTTTGATTTCTAGCTCTATAATCTCTCACAAAATGCCGCAGGTTTGCATGATTTTGCTGGTTTTGTCGATATGAAAGAGTAAGTCGTACCTAATGACGACCGACAAAACAAATTTCTACAATGTAATGTGAACTATCAAAGACTGAGCTTCTGGGGCAGTTTTCCCATCTTTCTTTTCCAAAGAATAATTGACTAGTTCTTTCAATATTGCCACTACATGTGAATAATGATATCGTAATGGTATGATGCAATCTATTCTGCTCTCCCAACGGGTAGCAGATGGATACTTTAATGACAACTGGACGTGCTTTTTCAGTATAGTCCAACGCTGAGTAGAAGAAGAAAATAACGAGTACAGCTGCGTTAACACACCAAAAAATAACAGAGTTTCGGTGAAAGATTTGGCACTATCTACAACGACTAAATTCAATGAATGATTTGCACATCGCACAAATAATGCTTTGGGATTAATTTTTAGGATTCTAGTCTGAAGGCCAGCTTCTTTTCCTTTCATGTTCGCACCGTTATCATAGCATTGTCCTCGGTAGTCAGTTTTAGCTGTAATTTTACAGATTGTTTCAAAAAATGTCTCCAACAACCCTTTTCCAGAACTGTCTTTTACTCTCAAATAGCCAAAAAATGCTTGTTTTACAATAGCCCCTTGCTCTTCGTCACATTGAACAAAACGCAAGATAACTGTCAGTTGTTCCTCATGAGAAACATCTGGAGTACAATCGAGAATCATTGAAAAATACTTGGCCTATTTAGTTGCGTTAGAAGATTTTTTCAACTTCTCTTGCTACGACATGAATTAGTTCATTCTGAATGGTGCAGCTTAAATAGTGCTGTTTAGTTGTGTGGTTGTGTTACAGGTAATTTTGGCGCTTAAGGTATCAATTAAATGATGCGTAAATAAATCTGAATTATGAGACGTAAATATGTATTAATAAATAAAATAAATTTAAAAACGATACAAAGACTACGATACGACACGATTTGAGATACGATACAGGTTACGGTACGTTTACGATGCAATGTACAATTCACGATTCACGTTTCACGATATTACAGTACGATTCACGATTCACGATATTTAATTGATTTGGATTCCAAGCCAAACCTGTCCAAAACACAAGAACAATACACAAATCCAAATTCAGTTTCAAACAATATACTATCGACGTTCCAACAGTAGTCGACGTACTTATCGACGTTCAAAACAGTAGTCAATATGTTCCAAGTAGCAAAGTTTTAACAAAGTTAACAATTCCACTCTACCGATTAACAATTGCAATCCTTCTTTTTCTGTCCGTTTGTCTGCGATCTCTTTTTCAATGATCAAACTTAAATTTATAAGAAACAAAAAATACGTAAGGCGCAGTAAAAAAGGCAAATCAAGCTTATAATAACAAAGGTGAGAAATTAACTGAAACGAGATTAAACCGGGTTCGAAACTTGCTGTAACAGCTTGATTACTCTGTTTTTTTAATTCACTTAAAATAGAATCCCTCTTTGCCAACAATTCAAATAATCTTAAAAAATTTCCATTTTGTGTTGATCTCGATATTTCGTTCGAACCTTTAAAAGCCAAATTTCTTTTGGACAAGAAGGTGACAATGTCAATAAGTCTCTCTAGTACATTTCTCCAAAATGATCTTTCATTAAAGAATAACTGCATTTCTTGCATGTCAATAGTAGATTGTCTCGAATTTCCTTTTTCAGTAACATCCATAGACTAAAGCATTTTTTGTGAAAAGTGCTATTTTCATGATCTTATAGTTTTTTAGAAAATCCTCCCAAGTATTCATACCAGAACAGAATGGACTAGCAGTGTTAACAAAAACCTTGCAACCAAAACCTAAAATTTGATCCGATTGCTGTGAGTATAGAAGCCATGACCGATGAATAGTTTCAGCATTAATGATAGTACGCTCATAATGAACAGATGAAAATCGCCGTTTTGCTGAATTGTATGGAAAAGTTATATTAATTTGCTCAGGACCTCTTTTAAAGATATCACATCGTTGCGCGTCTGAGATAGTAGCAGGCCAGAATACTGGATCGTTAGAGAGGGAGATGAAAGAAGGTTGTGGAAGTGATATTGACGTTTCGGGCAAATTTTCGGTGCAATTTTCAAGTCGTTCTGTTTCAGCATTATCAATGCTTGACGTTTCACTCTGATTAATATTGTCATAAACTGTGTTCGGGAATCCCAAAGGACCAGTTGAGCTAGGTAACCCGAATACCTGCGCTGAAACAAAACTGTGTCTAAATTTTATTTTATTCCGGCTCAAGAAGTAGTCTTGCTATGACCTGACGGTTTATACAGTTGGTTTAACAAAAGTTCGGATTGGTTTCGCTGAAGACTTTTCTTCACAATAAACAGAGACCACTGTCTCTAATAAGAACGAATGTATTACAAAAATCACGTCCGACCAAATTTCTATTCCACGCTTTGCCAAACTGCAAAGCGAAATCAACACTATAACTCGACTCAATCAACACAAATAATTCTACCTCTGTAGAATACAACTGCCAACCACTGGCGCAAAATAAATTCAACACTCGACGACCAATACAAAAACTTACGGGCCTTCCGTTTTCAATCAATTACTTCTACTCGAGTTGTCTTCAAATCACATCTAATCTTAATAATTCGCTACGCATCGGCTTTATATAGAAACCAAAATCACGTGACGTAAACTTTCTCGTAAATTCGAGATTGAGCCAGGACTCCCTGGAGAGATCGTTACCGAATATTCTACTACGTTCGAGATAGCAAAGCTTGAACAAAACATATTACGTCATACTGTCGAGCGAAAGAGAAAAAAAGATACATGTATCAAGCAATAGAACAAATTGGACGTATATCGCAAACAGCGGTCAAAGAGCCGCATTTACTCTCTTATAATAAAACTACGAATTGCTTTTAACGGGGATAAACTACATCGTTATGATTAAAATTATGAATGAAGTGTGACAAATATCATCTCTCACACATGTTGGTACAGCCAAAAAATAGTGGGTTGCTTTGGTTAGTTTTTGGCAGACTCTTTAGCTAAAGCTGCTTCTTTACGCTTCTGCGCTCCACTTTTATATTTCCTCATGGCTAAAAATTATATTGCTGAGCTGCCACAGAAAGTTCAGAAAAATACAATTGGAAATAATTAACTAGATCTGGACAAAACTAAAAAAATTACAAAAAATGTATTGAGCAAATCAGCAGTTATTATGTGAAAAAATAAAGACAATACAGTGTGAAGTTGAAATAAAAACATTGTTTCTGACGCTGTAGTTAGCTACAGTCACGAAAATACTTGTACTCTGATGCGCTGTTTACTTAGCAATAGCAAATTACTCAAAACTTAATAAACAAGAAATAACTAAGTCAAATTAGGCTAAAACGATTAAAAGTTGAGGTTTATTCAGCTTCTTGTTGGATTGAAAAACGTGATAAAAATTTGCACAGTACATTGTTATTTCTAGCTGTTTAAACGCAATATCTTTGTTGACTAACTAATTTCTCAATAACTGAATCACGAAAAAACTTTATTGTATGACGTCATAGTAGATAACGTTTCGGTTGTAAAGACACATTACAAAGTATTTAAAACATTAATAGGACCAAACATTTAGACCATTATAATACGCAAAACCTGCAAACCATAATTATTTTCAGGAAAATGAGTGGGCCCCTATACGACGCTGAGCGCCCCCCGGCCGGGAGGTTTGGGGAGAGCTTAACATGGCCCTGAAAGGTAATTAAACATTTAAACTCATTCTTGTAAATCCATAAGCAGTGGAAATAATTTTGCAAAAAATGCAATTAAAAAATTAAACCTGACCTGATTATTAAACTAAATCATAGAAAACATATATATTACTTATTTCGAAAAACCAAAGTCTTCAAACGTAGCACTAAAATAAAAATTATTTCAACAATGCAATGTTACTCTTTTGTTTTTGGTTTTAGATATTTATAGCAACTTATATTAACCAAATATCGTTGATAATAATGTCTGATTCTTCTGCACAATCTGAGGAAAAGCCAGGAACAACAAACTTCCAATCAAAATACAATAACTATTATGTCAATGCTAAAGCTGTACAGTTTGGCGTTGGAGACAATAACCCGAGCAAAGGTATTACTATGTATTAAACCCTGGCTTTTTACCCATACTTTAACACACATGATTATTGCGATGTTTGTTTTTATTGTCAAAAATTTGATATGACTTACTGTATAAGTAAAAGGTACACTGCTATACAGGTTTCAACAGAATGTATTACGCTTTTGCTAACTTTTACGATAAAGTTTACAACAAATTAACAGTACTTTTATGTTTTTGCAGGTCAGCAAAATGTTATTTACTGAATTTTAATATTTAATTTCAGCTAAAAAAGCGCAATCAAGAATTTACTGAGATTCGCATGAGCATCATACACCACAGTTTGTAAAATCGAGTGATTACAACTTAGATTTAGGATTTGATTGCTAAACCACGTAAACACTTCTTTCAAATAAACTTTGAAATTAAGCTTGGGCAGTATTTTGAAAATTGTTTTAATATCATCTTTGATTCGGTCATGTTATTAATATAATCATGTTCTAGAAAACAAAACTTTTATTTAACTGTTGTTACTATAAAAGAAATTTCTAGGTAGCCTATTTATAGTTGTATTTGCCGAAGCTTGTTTTGAGAAGTTTTGGAAGCTGTAAAAAAGTAAAATTGAAAACGATTTTTTGCCCTCCAACAAAGCTTTACAAAATAGTATAAACATATTTGTTTGAATTCTATTGATTCAATCTTAGTTTTGACTTTATAACAACAAAAATATTTCTAACCAATTAAAAACTTAGTATTTGGCTTTTATGGTAGACTGATTTAAGTAATCGACTTTCTTAAGCTCAATAACTATATTAGCAGTGAGAATAGTCTAACATAATTCGCTCATACTTTTTAAATTTACGTCATAAAAGATTCCCCTAAAAATATCTCGTTACTTCCAAACTTCTTGGTAGTTCTTTTATTTTCGCCCATATGGTTATATTGGCTACTGGAGTTTACTGCAAGTGATTTAAGATATATTGTAGCTCAGTATAGAGTTTCTGCAATTTTATAATAGTTTCAATTTTTTTTTATAGTTTTTTAATAACGCAAGAATTGATTTTAACTTACTCTATCACTCTGTTAATAATTCGTTTAGAAAATTAATTTTCTTATATCAAGTTAATTTTCCTGCTTAGTACGCTGGCTGCTGATTTGTTGACGTTAATTTGTTAATTGAATTTTTAAATAAAAAGTCGTGTCTCTGTTTAGCTAGAATTAGGTTGTTTTAGCTTGATAATCAAAATTAATTTAACAACTATGACTTTTACATTAAAAACTGTTTAAAGTTAACTTTTATAACAAATTTCGCTCAAAACTTTAAGTTTATGGAATATAATAAAAGTATTAGTTTTACTTAGTTGTTTTTAAATACTGTAAAGCTCTTTTTTGGCGTGGTTTGTAAATAGTTATCGATAACTTCTTAGTAAGTAGGCAGCGCTTGACTTACCGCCGTTGCTACGTCTAGTCGTTTTTTACGCTTGTTGAGAGTAACGTGCGCGTCTTCATTAGTTCACTTGAGATAAAATGAAGTTGGCTCTTCAGAGATTTGTGGCGCAATACACACAAACAAACATGCAAATAGCACACAAGAATATACAAAGATGCAGACAGGCAAACATGTGGTTTTCTAAATCGATCAAAATAAATTGAACTACCTATGCAATCTGCAAAACACAACTAAGCATTAATGCATGCGAGAATAAATCCACTTATAAGATACCTAGAATTAAACAAAGAAAAAACGTGGGAGTTACAAGACAATGCCAGAACCAAACAATCAGAATATAAATAGTTTGAGACTAACAACTAGATCTGAACAAAGTTTGCTGCAGTCTACCAACTATTCTGTTCTCTTATTTGGTTCCTGGCAGAATTACAGTTTATTTTAATAGAATACAAGAGAATATATATATTTAAATCAAGAAAAACATTCGTACGTTATTAAATTAATGGTCTGTAGATGGCGCTATATATTTACCTAATTAACAATATTGTTGAGGCATAAACAATATGTTACATCCCCCTTTTTACGAGTTTTAACTACAGTACTACTAAAAATTTACACATAATCATCAAATCTACGAGGATAATTGAGGCGGCACCCAAAACGCGATCTTCTGAAATTGCGTTGATTGTTAACAGCACTTTGCGAATCATTGAAATAATCGATGTCAGCACAAAAATTATTACTGTTAGAATTAGCATTTGAAGGAGCATGAAATAAACGACGTTTATTTTGTCGAATAAAACTATTTCGATTTTGTACAGCATATGAACGACGTTTAGCATCACAATCCACAACAATAGCTTCATCTCTCCTATTGCCTTGTTTACAATACACTTTCTCCCCCTTTTTTTAAAGGTTTAAGCGTCTTGCTGCGCTTATTGGAGTAAAATTGCTGACAAGATTGTTCAGCATTTATAGAGTCACTAACATCAACAATAACATTATTTTCTTTTAAAGTTTGCAAATATTTCTTTAAATTATGTTGCGACGCATAAGGCACTTTATGAGGAGCTTGCACAACCCCTTGTACATTTGACTTAATTTTTACATGCCATAACCAGTAAATAAATCAGCATAAACATTACAGATATCAGGCAATAATAAAGGCGTTTTCAATTCAAATTTATGACATGCCTCTACTCTTTTTAAAAAATTTAAATCAAAACAAGCTTTTGCACCAAGAATAGCATAATCAATTTTATCAGACACATAATAAAGTAAACTACGGCATTCATCATTATCATTAAAGCAATCTAAAATAACTTTACTGCATGGTTTAACAATACCATTTCCAATAGCAGACAAAGTAATTTTAGTAGCATCTACGGTTAAGCTCATCTTATCAATAAATTTTTTAGGAACACTATTTACTTCAGCACCAGTATCAAGATTAAATAAAGTTTAATATTTAACAGAAGCATAATCTTTCACAGTAGCATTAATTTTATATTTTAAACTGTTACAATTTACAAGAGAACCTATGTTAAAAATTGTTTATTGTTGTTATCATTATCATCAACATCTTCGGCTTCAGCTTCAATTTGGTGCATACCCTTGGATGAGGATGAACGGCATACATTGGGAAAATGGTTGCGCTTACCACAGTTTCTACACATTTTGCCAAAAGCTGGACATTGCTGATATTTATGTTGTTTGCCACAGTATTTACAATTGTTTATCACTAAGTCTGCAGAATTGATTGACTTTTCAACTTCGGAATCAATTTTGACTTCATCGGCACAATAGTATTTACAGCACAAGATGAATCAATTTGCTTGTGAACCTTCTTGCTTCAGCATCAAAGCATATGTCTATTGATTTATTTAGCTTGATATTAAGATCAAGGAGCAATTTGTCCTGAACCAATTTATCTTGGTGGTCAAAATAATTTGCATACAGATAAATCTATTTTCCAGCTCACCAAATTCACATTTCTTAGCATCAGTTTTAAGTGCATTTAAAAAACATTCAAAAGATTCACCTAGTAATTGCTTTCTTTGAAAGAAGATATGCGTGTCATAAAGAACATTCTTTCTTGGTTCACACAAATTTCTGAACGTTTCCAGGACTGCTTCAATATTGTCTCTTTTGTCTTGACCACTGTCAGAAAATTTGAATTTCTCAAATCGATCTGATGCACCTTCACCAAGACAATCCAGTAAAATGGCTACTTGTGTTGAGCCTTTCTTCTTTAATTCTGCTGCATCATAATACACACGAAAATTTCTTTTAAATTTTTTCCAATTATCAGCAAGATTTTTTGCATTAAAATTCATAGCCTTTGGTGGCTCCAGTGATAGACCTGCCATCTTATCACTGTTTAAAGTATTTTCTGCTTACTGAAACAATTGAATTCTACCAGGTTATTCTAAGTATAACCTGTGATTTCGTGCGCTTGAAACTTTATTTTCAATAGTTCAATATTCCACACATGTTCTGTTTTCTTATTTGGGTCCTGGCAGAATTACAGTTTATTCCGATAGAATACAAGAAAATATATATATTTAAATCAAGAAAAACATTCGCACGTTATTGAATTAATGGTCTGTAAATGGCGTTATATATTTATCTAATCAACAATATTGCTGGGGCATAAACATTATGCTACACCAACTGAACTACCAACTTATTTAACTTAACAACAATGACATTTACATCGGGAACTGTTAAAAATTGTTTTATTCGGACAAATTTTGCACAAAACTTTAAATTTATGCAATATAACGAAAGTGATGTTTTTCTTTGGTGGAAATCAAATACTGTAAAGCTATTTATTGTCCTGGTTTTTCATTAATTATATTATTGATATCACTTCAATGTTACATAAGTAGGCGGCGCTTGACCTTGTACTGTTGCTACGTTTGGTCGTTTTTTACGCTAGCTGCAAGTAACGTCCGTCTTTACTAGTTCAGTTGAGTTCGAATGAAGTTGCTATAAACAGATTTGCAGTACACGACACTCACACGAACAAACATAAAAATAGAATACACAGATATGCGAACACACGAAAACGCGGTTTTCTAAAATGAACCAAGCAAATTTAGCCACCAATGCATTCTACAGCACAAAGCACATTTAAGCATTAATATATCCGAAAATAAATCCAAATTGTCGTCGTCGTCGTCGTCGTTTGAAGGGTATCCACTCCAGGTCAGACACAAACAGAACTGGGGCCGAGGGTTTATCCTTTTACTACCCCAGACTGCTGTACTGCCTGGATCAGATGCTGGCAGTGATGTCATTAAGCTAGCATCGAGTTTCGTCATCCAAAACCGTCAGACCTTGCGCTCCATGTGGTGCCCGATGTATAGGGCACGCTGTTAGTACATGGTCTGGGGTTTGCTCAGAGGCGCCACACTCGCAATTCGGTGAAGGAGCGAGACCCCATTTGTGCATGGACGAATGGAATCGCCTAACACCAGTCCGCAGGCGGTTGAGCTTAACCCAAGCTGCTCGGGGTAAGCCCATCCCAACAGGCCTGGCACTGGTCTCGGGCACAAAAGCACGGAGCCTGGAAGCATTTTCACACTACTCCGTTTTCCATTTGTGATTTGTCCATTCAGAGGCGCGGATGCCAAGTCTGGCAAGGTTGTCCAAAAGATTCCGCGCACCTGGCACAAACGGTCGTCTGGATCTTAGTCTCACTTGGCGAGTATCTGAGGACCCACTTAAAAGACCATGCAAAATATGATCGGGGTCCAGAGATCCACGGTAAGCCAAGGAGAGTGTCGCTCCCAGTCGGCGAAGCTCAGCTGGCTGGATGCCTGAAAGTACAGGTAGGTGGTCCGTTGGAGTGGGACGCAGGCATCCAGTAACTATGCGCAAGGCGTCATTCAAGACACTGTCAATGAGGCGAGTCTGAGCACTGCGACACCAGACTGGCGCACAGTACTCAGCTGTTGAGTAGACTAGAGACAAGGTGGCTATGCGTAGTGTTTTAGCACCAGCACCCCATCCCGAGCCCACGAGTCGCCTCAGCAGTGTGACGCGCGAGGATAGTTTTTTACGCAATGCCACTAAATGGTGACGAAACGTGAGCGATCTGTCCAGTTTTACCCCAAGGTAAGTAGGGGTTGGACAGAACGGTAAAAGTCTACCATTGTTGTAGACCTTTAGCTCACGTTTAGCCTCTCGGTTATTTAAGTGAAAGGCTGCCGTCACCGTCTTAGTGTGACTGAGCTTCAACCTCCAAGTCTGGAGATACGCTGACAGTGTGAACATGTCTTGGCTTAAGGTCCCCTCGATGTCCTTCCAGTTTCCAGAAGAATGCAACAATGCTAGATCATCAGCATAAGCAAACTTTCTGGAAATTGTGGAAGGAAGGTCGTACGTATAGATGTTAAATAGGAGGGGAGCCAAGACCGATCCCTGAGGAACGCCGTTTTTAAGACGGCGTAGCCTGCTTTGCTTGCTGTCACCGGTGGTAAGGGTGAATCCAAATAAACAAAAAAAACAAAGGCCTTACAAGACTATGCCAGAACCAAACAACCAAGAATAATTCGCCGGGATAAATAGTTTCAGATTAACAACTAAATCTGAATGATATTTGCTACAGTCTACTAACCAAGCGCAACAATAATAAGGAGAAGCACTGAACATGAAGCGGTAAAGCTCTTATACTGACTCATAGACTTAAATCTTCAATAGCTAGTTATTTTAAAACGACAAGCGGGAAATTTCAACTTACCGATAAACAGGGGAAATGCAACACGATAGCTAGAAAATGGAACGTAAAATTTTACAACAAATAAGTTCAAAAAAACAACAAAAAGCTGGTCTATATTTCTCCAAATTACTTTGTGCATTGAAGTTCCGCGCTGACTTACACATCCAACTTTGATAAACAAACAAAAAAGTTTGAGCGATAAAAACGTAGACTATGCACACAGAGCTTGAATTTGCAGCAGTACCGCTCACAAGAGAAACACAGCAGGTCATGAAAACTTTGTCTCGCGTTTTTTCTTTTTTTGAGTTTTTGTGTTTGAATTACATAATTTTTTAATGTTTTAATTTGATGTGATTAAATTTTTTATCCTTGCGGGTTACTTATCAAAACTAATAGTGCTTTTAGGCTGTAGTTCATTTAAAAGTTTTCATATTAAGGGTTTAATTGGATACAATGAGAGTGAAATTTTTAAGTTTTTACCCTTTCGACAAGTAAAGCTTTTTTCATCTTTAATGTTCAAACAAAGATTAAAGAGAAGTCTTTACTTATCAAAAAGATAAAAACTAAAAAATTCTTAATCTTATTTAGTCAATAACTCACTTTACTCGAACAGTTTTAAACTGACTCAGGCCGCGTGTCCACTCTTGGTTGTGCGCCATTTCTGCTATAGAAGATTGTCGCTGCCCTTAATCAACAAAATTTGAAATATGTAAAGCAGATGAGTGGGCTATATGCGGCCAACAGGCAACGGTTTAAACTATTCTATTCTAAAACTTGTTAGTTTTGTTGATATTTGACTAATTTAACTTTATGCTTTTTAACATTAGGATAATTATAAAATTTCTATGAAAAGCGTTGGATTAAGCATTTTAAAATTTATTTATTTACATTATTGAAGTAAGAAAAAAAACAAAAAACAAGACAAAATAAACAAACGTTTTCCGCTAATTTAAGCCTTCATCAGCTTTCATAGTAAATAGCCTTTTATAATTTTAATTGGATTTAAACAGAGAATCAATTAGTTTTAATACTGACTAAGTAAGCTTGTTCGGGACGAAGATAGATTTTCTCCGAAAACTGTAAAAACATAGGTGGTAAATTAAATTACTTGAAACGGAGATGAAAAAACGAGCAGATTTTAAAAAATGTTCAGTAAAAATAATGTTCCATTAGCATATAATTGACAATTTAAATTAGGACGAAACTTTCTTATTAATAGAGCTTCAAGTATTCTACTGTAGTGTGAAATTCTGATTTACATTTGCGCAATATCAAAAAATTATTAAAATCAAATTTAACGTTCAAACAGGAATTACATGATAAGGTATGAATTTTTACGGTACTTTCTTGAATACTTTTGAAATTTAGATGTTCTCGGACACTTGTGATCAAATGTCTCGATGACATATCAATGCACTTCGTGTTTGAATCTCACAAACCTATAAATTTATAGATAATGTTTGAACACAGAGCTGTCAAAACACATAGAGTTTTCAATTTTGACAAGAAATAAGTTTTTACTTTGTAGGTTTTAAAAATTGGTATGGGGTCTCCCTTAGCTCCGACTATAGCAAATTCCTTTTTGTCTTCTTTCGAAAATAAATCATTTTAAAAACTCAATCGGAATTTCATCCAAAGCTTTTTTTACGCTATGTTGACGATATTTTTGCCGTTTTTGTTAAACATGAAAAATGTTCTAAATTTTTTGATCTATTAAATACTCAACATAAAAATATCACATCTACTATGGAACATTCACTCAAAATTATTCCTTTTTTTGACGTTGAAGTTAAAATTAATGATACTGGTATTGAAGTAAAAATTTATAAAAAGCCAACTAAAACTAATTTATTCCTAGATTTCAATGCAATATGTCCCACCGAGTAGAAGTCTAATTTAATTTTTTGTTTAGGGGAGAGGGTGGCACAATGGTACAAAAAATGCATTTTTTCTCATCATGGCTTTATAGAAAATGCCATTGTTTTAAAAATTTTGAATATTAATTGATCACCCCTTTTAATATGATTTTCAGATATACTTTTATTAAAATGTCATTAACATAAAGTAAAAAATTAGCTACTCTAAAAAAAATTTTTTTGTCCCGTTTTGCCCCGAGTAATAATATACAATTTAACAGTAAGCCTGTATACACGCCTACTGTTAAACTGTAAAATTTTTCATCTATCAAAACACAACATATTGCTTTTTTTCTTCTCTTTTGTTGTTTCGTGTTTTACTTTCGGGTAACCAAGCAGTTGCTGAGGAGTAAGGAAGGTATTTCACCTAACCTGTTGGTTGCTAATCTTAAAGTGCCAGGGGGAGCTTCATCAATCATGTTTTGCCTAAAATGTGTTTTAGAAAAAACCTTTACAGGTGGAGAGAATGACGTGAAGCATTATTCATACAACACGTTGTTACCAATTTTTGTCTTTCTGCACTAGTAACTTGAGCCACTTGTTTATACAACAGTGCAAATCTAATATAACATTAATTGTGTTTAGGCGGCACAATAAGACACTGTGCCATTGTACCCCAACCTTATCATTAAAATAAAATTGAGTGTTTGTTTTACACTTGATACAAATTATAAATACAGCAATTCTCAAATCGAAAATATTAACAATAGTATAATGCACAAAAAATTGACTCATTTAAACTACCAATGAAAAAATAATATAATTCAATAAAACTGCCTGGAAAAATGCTCACTATACCTAAAAATTAAAATTTTAAATTTATTTTTTTCTAGCAAATAATTTCAAAGTAAATTTCCTTTTAGCAGAAAGGCAGCTTGATGACTTTAAATTGCAACACAAAAAATTTTTTCTATGTTTTGAAGAATTTTTTTAAAGTGTGTCATTGATTTTACGTTGGAATCCTAGAGGACCAGTTGAACAAGCTAACCCAAATACCTGCGCTGAAGCAAAGCTGTGTCTATTTTTTATTTATTCCGGTTCAAGAAGTAATTTGATACAAGACTGAAGCTTCTTATACAGTTGGCTTCAACTAAGTTCAGAGATTGCTTCGTTTAAAAACTCCTCTTCGCAAACAGACAGAGACCACTATCTCTAACTAAAAAGAATGTATTACAAAGCTCACAAACTCACAATCGGCGAAAATCCTCCCTCGCGCTCTGCCAAACTGCAAAGCGAAATCAGCACCACAACTTAATTCGTCCAACACAAATAATTTTACCTTCTTAGAACCAATCTCCAAAACACTGGTGCGAAACAATAACAACACTTGTCAATCAACGCGATATGACCACTGGCCCTCTGCCCTCGCTCTGTACTCGAACCAACACTGGTATTTTACTGGAATGGAATGAGATTTATCATTGGAATAATCATTGCGCTCTGCGCTTGTTTATATAGGATAGCGTCACGTGGTGTTTCATTCGAGTAGAGAACGCTTTACTATACTCGAATTCTCTAGAGCAGGGTTGGGCAATTGTTTTGGCTTGCGGGCCGCATCGTGGCCACTGAAGCTAACTGAGAGCCGCACTTTTTAATGAATGCATTGTATATTATTCTAGTTAATTTGAATTTTAAATTTGGTATAAAATTAAAAACCAACAATTATTAGACAAATAAATCAAAGTAGTTTTATTCAATTTAAAATGCATGCACATTTAAGTTTCAAATTCTATTAATGAGAAAATTTCACTCTATCACGTTTTTCTACAATTTTTTTAAAATTAGGATTCATATTTGTTGTTGAAATTCTCATGAAATCCTGATAATTAACTTCTGTCAAGGAGCATCCATGTTTATTCTTGTTGATCTTCATGCAAGAAAAGCTTTGCTCACAAATATACGTTGACCCAAATATAGAAAACAATTTCCCACCAAATTTCTTCATACATGGGAATTTTTCAGCAGAAAGAAAACTATAGAAATCAACCAATGTCTTCTCATAAAACATTTCTTTCAATGTGTAATCCGACTGCAAATCAATTAGTTCAAGCTGCAAATCCTCAGGTGCGGTGTCGATATCTGCTGTGAAGGGATACGATAGCAAATCGAATTTCGGCTCAATTTTTTGAAAGTCCTGAAATCTTCTGGTAATTTCTTTGTTCAGACTCTTCAGATAATCTGTAATTTTGGTAGAAATAATTTCGGGCACTTTCTGTTTGCCTATTAAAGGGAAATGAAAAAAATTGCCTTCTACCGCTTGCCTTGCAAATAGATCTAGCTTAGCTCTGAATGATTTTACATAATTCCACATTTCATGTGCCAATAACCCCTTTCCCTGCAATGTCAAATTTAATTCTTTTAATTTCTCGAACATATCAGCAGCAAACATCATTTCGTATCTCCATTCCTTACATTTCACTTTTGCAACAAAGTCATGGGATATATTTTTCATGTCTAAAAATAAGAGAATCGTATCCTGCAATGACTAAACTCTTTTTATCACTTTTCCCAGGATCAGCCACCTCACACTGTTGTGATAAATTACATAACCATACTGCCCAGATCTTCTAGCAAAGACTTAAATTGTCAATAGCGGAGTGCCCTTACTCTGATTGTGTTTACTACACTTACAATAGGATCCATCACGTGTCTCAAATCTAGGGCATTTTTACAAGGACTCTCCTGATGCAAAATGCAATGAAACGACATGATATCACTCTTTGCATCTTCTGCTTTTAACTTCTTCTTTAAAAGTTTGACCGTGCCCATATTTTTTCCAGTGAAAGGTTTGCCTCCATCTGTTGTAATGCTTTTTTTTCCACACAATGCACAGCGTGCTCAAACAAGTCTTTACCGGTGGTTGTATCTTTTATTGATTCTAGGCCAAGTAATTCTTCCGTGATAACAAAATTTCTATTAATTCCACGGATAAAGATTAACCTTTAACGGGTAGAAATATTTTTCACGCATTAAAAGTCGAAGTGGGTCTTTTTGACCCAAGCCTTAAATTTTTCAAAATATTCAACATATGAATGTGCTTGCAATAGTGCTTTGGCTTAAAAAGTTTTTCGAAGTATTAAATGAATGAGAATCTTTCAAAATTTATTGAAATAAAAGTTTTGTTAGCAAAAGAACGAAAAAACAAACGAACAGAAAAGGAAAGGGAAAAATCTTATCCAGCAAGAGTTGTTTCAAAGGTTCATAAGTTGAAAGTTTTATTCTACGCAGTCTTTGCAGGTTGGAGGTGCTTGGTGCTCCTTACAGATTGGTTTGGTGCATTTGTAGCAATAAGTTGAGGTCTTTCGATCGTTTCCTTTGCAATATGCACACCGAATTCTTCGTGCTTTTGTACGTACATCTTCTTGATTTGCCATAGAAACTGATGGAATATCGATACCCATGCTCGAAGCACAACGTTCAATGGTGTTTTGAAGAGCTCTTTGTATTCCAGTTCTGCTTTGCAAACGTAATTCAAGTTGTTCCCTCAAAAGTTCTTTTCCAAGACGCCTCAAAAATTCTCGCCGTGAACGGAGGCCATCTTCATCGTTGTTCCACACGTATATTACGAAGGAATTTAGGCAAACTTTATTGACCAGGGAATAAAACAAAGACATCGGCCAACGATTTGTTCTTCTAGAACAAGATGTAACAGCACATTTTTTATCTGCAGTGTCTACTCCACCTTTTGTCTCATTGTAGAAAGTCACTACCGATGGTTTCTGCTTGTCTCTTGTAGTTTCATCAATGCTCGCATCCGAATGCATCGTGGACAGCAAGATAACTGCCTTTTTTGGTTTGGGCACATAGGAAACCATCATCATTTCTTTTTGGAATCCAAATTGAGAGGAGAGCAACTTACGGTTTTTGTTAGGCATCATTTTTGGTGGAATGTCCGGTTTATTTTTCCTCATTGTTCCGACCAGTGTTACTTTCTTTTTCAGTAGATCTTCAGCTAGTGGAACACTTGTATACCAATTATCTGTTGTCAAGTTTCTGCCTGTGCCAACGATTGGGGAAACCATACGAAGCGTAATATTATGTGGTTTATTGGAAAGCTGAAATGGACCTTCAGGTTGTTTTCCGACATACACTTCCATGTTGCATATGTAATTGGTCTTCGCGTCACATAAGCACTGCAGTTTTATTCCATACTTGGCTGGTTTCTTTGGCATGTATTGCACAAAACAACACCTGCCTCTAAAAGCTTCTAGTGCTTCATCAAGTGTCAAATGCTCTGTAGGACTGTACATCTGACGGAAAGCTCCAACCACACTTTCAAAAATGTTGCGAATCGGGGCCAGACGGTCGGTTAAACGGCGTTCTTCTCTTGTGTTACTATCATCAAATCGCATATGGCATAAAAGAAACTTGAAGCGTTTGTAGGTCATTACAGATTGCAGTAAGTCCATTCCTGTTCCATCAGATTTCTATAGGTCCGCAATATCATGGCGAGAAGCTTGCTGTGCACCAGAGATTACTAAAATTCCCAACATTGCCAAAATTTCCGAAGTTGTTGTTGCAGTAACATCGTACTTGGACGAATATCGATCCTTTATTTTCTCAATTTTCTGGTTTGTATGATCAGTAATTTTGGCAATCACTGCTGGAGTCATAAAAAAACTAAATATGTCCAAAGGAGTTTTAGCATTTTTTGCAGCACCAATTGGTCCAGGCTGTGTTGTTATTATGTTATTTGCACTACGCCTAACATTTGAACGAAAAGGAGTTTCTTGCCACGTAGCTCCAGTTTTGGCAAGTAGAATTCGTTTTACTGGAATTTCATCATCGTCGCTTTCGCCATTGTCATCAGAAAGTTCTTGCTCAGAGTCAGAATTGTGTTCTGTTTCTTCAATAATCTCCTCCTCGTAATCAGAATCACTGAATTCTTCTTCAAAATCACATGAGTCCGGATCATTTTCTAGCAATTCCAATACATGTATTGTATCTAGTACACGTTTAGACGCCATAATAGCTCTAAATAATCTAAAAATGCAAGCATAACTTTAGTAACTTAAAGAGTCGAAGCGGGTCAAAATGACCCAACAGATAAATAAATCACTGCTCATTAGAAAAATATCAACTGCAAAAAACTTTCAAATGTGCCACATGTCCGGCCCACTAATAGAGGCAGCTATAGAAAACAACAGCCAATTTAGGGCAGCAGGAACAGAATTAACAATCAATATGTAGCCTTATGGGTCAAAAAGACCCATTTCGACTTGTTAAAGGTTAATAATTGAGCAGTGCTTCTTCACCTGTGCTTTCATACAGTTCCAAAGAAAAACAAACAAAATCCTTACTCGCAATCATTAGCTGTTCTGTGAGTTGGCCACTGATTGAGTCAATGCGATGCACTACAGTTCTCCTTGACAACGAAGTGCTTTCAAATTTGCTTTTTACATCAAGACGCGTTACACTTGCACACTCTACCATGCACTGCTTGATGAACTCTCCATCCTAAAAAGGCTTATTGCGTTTGGCAAGATAGTAGGCTACCATAAGACTTGCTTCAGTAGCGCTACTTTAAAGAGATGATTGCTTCGTAAACAATGTCTATTGCTTTTTCAGTTTTTTATCACACTTCTCAGCTTTTAGTTTTCGTTCTTCCTCAGAAAAATTGCAGCCAAATTTTTTATGTTTGTTTTCATGATGTCGTTTTAAATTGAACTCCTTAAGTACTGTTATCGTTTCTTGACACAGTAAACACACAGCTTTATTCCCTATATCGGTAAAAAATATTTGCTTGTCCATTCTTCGTTAAACACGCGTCGTTCATCAACAATTTCACGTTTTCTTTTAGAAGTGCACATGCATTTACTATTCCTTAAAATTTGTAAATTTTATTTTAATCTTTTATTTATTTTAATCTCTATATTTATCCTCCTGACTCGCAGGAAAGCGACGGAGGCGCTATACATAGGGTAAGCAATTACCCCGACCTGCTTCCGGAGATGCCAAGATATTGCTGTCCGCTAGTAAGTTAGTAGAGATATTACTGCAATTTAGTACTGCTTGTCAAGACCACCAAGCAGGGGAAAATGCCGTAAAGTGTCTTTCCCATGGACACAACAGAATGGCGTAAGTGGGTTTTGAACCTAGACCATGCTGATCATCAGTCCGGTGCTTTAACCACTCGACCACGCTGCCGAAATTAACTGTAACTTACCGCTAATTTCTGATCTCTGGTTTCTTAAAAAACAGTACAGCGTGTCTGCCACCTGTGATAGCTTGTTCTCAATGTTACGTAACAATAGAATATTTTACAATCAGTTTTTACAGTTCTAACGGTGATTGCTCAGAAACTAATTTAACATTCTAAATTTTTGCAGTAGTAGGAAACACGCTTAAAATCAAAAGAGTGAAATTAAATATATCTAAATATTTTCAGTGTTGTGTTTTAGCTACCTTCAAATGGTAAAATTCAGCAGTCGCAAAAATTTGACCACTCACGGGAAAAAAGTTCGGTTCAAACCAAAGTTTTCTGAATGTTTTGGCTGGCCGCTAAAAAATAGTGGTCGTAGATGTAGGCTACTCCAAAATATAGTCAATATATTCCTGGCTCTAAATTGTCAGAGATATTACAAATCACGTTTTTTGTAAGAAACAAAACTCTTTTTGTATTATTTTTGTTTGATCGAAAACTACTGTCAGTCATTGCAATCTGACGACATAAATGTAACGTTACAGAATTGTAGTAATATGAATTTTTTTTAATTTTATTAATTTTTTTAAATTATTTGTTGAGACTTCTGCGGGCCGCACAAAATTTCGTCGCGGGCCGCAGTTTTCCCACACCTGCTCTAGAGAGAATTAACGCTTGGCTCAAATGCGCCAGAACCATAGCGTCTCTACTAGCGTAGAGCAAAGTCACACTAGGTCACTGCATGCGCTAGAGATAAACAAGTCGATGGACCGCGACAAAGCGTATTACGTCATTGCTGCCTGGCGTAGATCAAAAAAGAAAAAAATATTCAGAACAATCGTCAGGCAACTTGCAAACAGTTTAAGTCGCACAAAAGGGGGAGCTTTACCAACTACGCGATTATTATTTTGCCGTAGGAATATTATGTCATAATAAAATTAAGATTATTCTGAACAGAAAATGACTAAATTTTTGTGCGATTAAAATTATTACGAGCGAAGTATGACTTTGTCCTACTGTGCCCGGGGTCCCTCTGTCCTCCTCTCCCTACTTAATCGTGCTGAACATATTTGCTCGTCCAATTTGTTTGATAATGAAGTCAAATTGCTAAAAAGTGAATTTTTAAAGAAAGGCTATCCTAATTGATTTTTCAATAAGTTTTTAAACAATTTTTATTTTTGAATCAACTATCAGCGCAATACAATGACAAAACTTATAAAAACTGCATTATTGTATCGTACATTGGAAAAGATTCGCATCGTTTTGCCAAGCGAATTTCGGCTTTAATCATAATCAATTTATCCTAAAAGTCTTACCAATTTTTAAAACTTTTGAAGTAAAAAATTATTTTTTGTAAAAATCGAGAACTCCTAAGGCTCTGTGTTCAAACGTCATCTATAAATTTATAGGTTTGTGCGACACGAACACGAAATGCATTGGTATGTCATCGAGACATTTGATCACAAGAGTCCGGGAACATCTGAATTTCAAAAGTATTCAAGAGAGTGCCGTAAAAATTTATATTTATCTTATGATTCCTGTTTGAACGTAAAGTTTAATTTAAATAAATTTTTGATATTGCGCAAATGTAAATCAGAATTTCACACTACAGTAGAATACTTGAAGCTCTATCAATAAGAAAGCCCCAGTAATTTAAATTGTCAACTATATGCTAATAGAACATCATGTTTACTAAACATTTTTAAAATCTGCTCGTTTTTTCATCTCTGTTTCAAGTAATTTAATTTACCGCTAATGTGTTTACAGTGTTTGGAGAAAATCTATCTTTATCTCTCAGTAGCCTATTTAGGCAAGGGCATTGTGCCATGCCCCTTGGAGATCACAAATACGAGAAATCAGTTTTTTGGCCACTTGAAACAATTTTTACACTAAACATATTTGATTGTGGTAGTATGTTCCTTTCTTCTCAAAAATCCTCGGTACGTCACTGTCGTCCCTTATAAGATTACTTAGTCAGCATTAAAAATAATTGCTTCTCTGTTAAAATTGAACTAAAATCATAAAAGACTGTTCACTATGAAACTTGATGAGGATTTAAGTTAGCTGAAAACGTTTGTTTTATTCTGTTTTGTTTTATGGTTTTTGTTGATTTAATAATGTAAATAAATAAAGTCAAAAATGCTTAGTCTGATATGGCTGCTTTCCATAGCAATTTTATGATATAAGAAAGTAATTTTTCTCCCAAAGTTATAATTGGATAATTCTGAAAAAAATTTGAAAATCTATCTTCAGTCCTATTGAAATTGTAAAATTAGATAAGCAAATCTTGATGCTGCAACTTGACCCAGTTTATTTGAGTTCAAATTTCGATTAAGTTCACAAATAGGAATCAAGTCCGAGTTCTATCGGTTTTAATAGGTCTTTGTCTTAGCGCAAGGTAAAAAATCTATCTAGCACATTTGTACATTTTAATTGGGAATTTTAAACTTGTTCTTGCAATGTCACTGTTCTTGCACATTTTAATTCACATTTTAATGCCACATGTTCTTGCAATTATTGTCCAACTCTTCGTAACAATTAGTTTACTGTTACATTAATATGTCTCTATCATGTGTTTTATTCTGCAAAATTGTTGAAAAATTGAAAAAGCTTTAGTGAAATATATTAAAAGTTTTTTCACACAGCTTTAGTATTTTTAGGATTTTAATTAGTGAATAAAAAAAGACAAAGTTATCGAAATTTTAAAAAATTTATGATCCCGAATTATCGGCTATAAATTAAATTAACGATCAGTTTATACATAATAGAATTTTTAAAGATAACTGTAGTTGTTCTTATTCAAAAAAAGCCGAATAAACCTGTCCAAGTTGTCATACGTATATAATTCTGTGTATGATTGTGAGTGTTGTGCTGTTTTGCAAACTAGCTTCTACGCGAATCAAACGCTTGTGATCGAATGTGTAAGCTTTTTTAGTTTGACCACCCCGTGATCTGTAAAACAAAGTGAGCTTGTTTAAGTAGCCTTATCGCAAGTTAGTTTTCCACACGATCGCATAATTAATTTCTACAACTTAAACTGGGGAGGAAAGCGTTTCTTTATTCATATGTATTATTTAGATTCGGTTCATATTTGCCTCGTTTTTGTTTCAGATTTTCTGTAGATACTTTATAGTTTAGTTTTTTCTGTTCCTTCTGCAGATGCCTCGTAAATGTGTAAATAAAGCGGACAACTTCTGTTACATTTGCGGTAAAATAACTTTTGCTTCATAAGGCGCAGCATAACAGATTTAGTCAGAATGGCGTACCACTTGTATTTTGGGTGCAAAATTGGTGATCAGGACAGACGTTGGGCCCTTCAAATATGCTGTGACACCTGTGGCTACAAACCTTCGCCAACAGCCAACCAGGAAAAGGAAATGTATGCCCTTTGCTGTGCCAATGGTTTGGAAAGAGCCCACTGACCACAATAGCAACTGCTACTTTTGCATGAATCAACCAGTAGGCAAAGGCTTGTCAAGAAAAAACAAGTACAATATTCAATATCCTGACATTTTATCAGCAATTCGTTCTGTACCGCATGGAGGAACACTACCTGTACCTGAGGCACCTCAAGAATTTACACTTGATTCAGATGGTGAGCAAAGTGTGAATTTTACGAGTAGTTATGAAGTCAATGTCACAAAAATCATATTTTACACCATCTATTTCCCATAAACTTCATCTCATAACTCAAAGTGAACTGCATGACCTTATCCGGGATTTGGAGCTATACAAAATTAAAGCTAAACTCTTGGCATCTAGAGTCCAGCAATGGAATGTTTTAGAAGATAATATAAGGATATCTAAATATCGTAACCGACAAGAAGAACTAGAACCATTTTATTTTATGGAAGATTATCTTGTAGCATGCAGCAATGCAAATGGATTGACCGCAGTCCTCAACATTAGCTATAATCCATCCGAATAGAGTTTATTCATTGACTCATCTAAAAGTAGTCTTAAGCTCGTTTTGCTGCATAATGGAAATACCTTACTATCTATTTCAGAGGGTTATGCCGTCCATGTAAAAGAGACGTATAACAACATAAAGCAAGTTTTAAGGTGTATAAACTGTGACCAACATCAATGGAAGCTGTCTGGTGACGTGAAGGTAGTAGCTCTCGTGATGAGTTTGCAACTAAGTTATACGAATTACAGTTGTTTCTTTGTAAATGGAATAGCCGAGCAAAAGATCTCCACTATATCAAGAAAAACTGGCCTTTCAGCCAATCATTGACTCCTGGGGAGAAAAACCTTCATCATTTACCACTTGTTGAATCTATAAGATTTTGTTGCCACCATTTCACATAAAACTGGAACTAATGAAAAACTTTTTCAAGGTTATGAACAAAACAAAGCTGGTTTTAAGTACTTCGGTATAAAGTTTCCCAGATTGAGTGAAGCTAAGATAAAGGAAGGTGTGTGTTCATAGGTCCCCAGACAAGGCAGCTTACCCAAAACAGAGAATTAGACCAAACACTATTTGGGAAAGAGAAAATGGCATGAAAAGCATTTCAGTTGGTGGTCACAAAATTTCTAGGGAATAAAAGAGCAGATAACTACACTAAATTGTTGTCCAACCTCATAAAAGCATACAGTTGCATGAAGTGCAATATGTCACTTAAGATACATTTTTTGGACTCTCATCTAGATTTTTTTCCACCGAGTTGTGGATCAGTGAGTGAAGAAAACGGTGAACAATTTTACAAACAAATATCTGCAATGGAAAAGAGATACCAAGGAAAATAGAGATCATCAATGCTTGCAGACTTTTACTGGATGATAACTAGGGATACCCCACTTACTACATACAAGCGATAAGCAAAAAGGCAAAGAAAAGACAATGATTAACATTTTATTTATAAAAAATGACAATCACTGGTATGTGTTCTGTATTCATTGTTCTAAACGTATGCAATGATGATATTGATTGTGGCAAAATGTTACTGTAGTGGTCAGTAAAATGCACTATAGCTACCACATTATATATCCACATGTAAAAATACAACATTTTGTATCTTTTAAACTAGAGCCAATCGGAAATTTCAACTAAAATTTTTAAATTCAGTGTAAATGCTCTTATTACTTCTCAATTAGATAACTGCAATACTCTGTATTAGTCCGTCTGACTTTGCATTATCACTCTTGCAAAGAGTGCAAAATACTTCGGCCAGGCTTGTTTCTTGCGCTCGTAAATCCATTCACATAACTCCTATTTTTATAAAATTACACTAATTTCCTGTGCGTTTCTGGCTCATATTTAAAATTTAATGACATGTACTCATAATGCTTCGCCACCGCACCTAGATGATTTAATTTGTAAGGATATATCTTCTAGCTTTTTACGTTCTTCTGATGCTAACCTTCTTTTTGTCCCTTGTACCTTTTCCAAATTTAGTGATCATCGATTTAACGTTTGTGCTCCTTTATTATGGAATAATTTGCCTAATTACTTGAAAATAGTTCAATCGCCTTTACCTTAAAATGCTATTAAAAACTTATCTCTACACTCTTGCTTTAGTCAATTGATACTGTGATAAGTTTATTGTCTCATAACTTTACTTTATTTTTTTAATTTCCTCTGTTGTAAAATGCCTTAGATCTGATTAGTTTTCTCTAAAAAACGCTATATAAATGTAGATTATTATTAATATTATTTTTATTAATTGACAAGTCTGAATCGACAATAATAAATTATGATTGATATTTTTTAATTTTAGAATCCTCGACCAATTTAACAAACAAAAACGCAAAACCTAAAAACTGTAAGTGGCTTTAATACTGTTTAAATTGTAAATATACTTTTAAAGTTAATCGATGCTTGCTGGTACACAGAACAAAAATTTAGATATTGATATAACGTTAGGTGTAAATATTGATACTGTTTTTATTTTTAAAAAACTTAATTGGTAATTTCTTTCAGTTAAAGAAGTTCAAAAACTCCTTCGATCAGACTTAGCAACAAGTTGCCAAAGAGACAAAGTAAAGAATTTAAAAAACATACCTTTTGTCGAATATGTTCCACTTCAGATGACTCATTATCAAGAAAACACAACAACACCAGATAGTGGCCATCAACACACTAGAGAAGAAATCCAAAATTTATACAAAAAACACTCAATGGGCGATATCTTGCCTGAAGATTTTTTTAAAAAGTCCCGAGAGTTTGCAAAATACTCTGATGATTTCAAATATTCTCTTACAAAGGAAGCACAAGAATCTTTTTTAAACAAACGTGGTAATGTTGTAGGTGTCATTGGTCAGGCCGGTGTTGGAAAAACGACCTTCAGTAAGATTCTTCTTAGTCGTATTTTAAATAAGAAAGAAAACTTATACAACGCAGATTACATTTTTTATGTAAGATTGCGAGATTTTCAAAATCAAAATAAAATAAAATTACTTGACTTTCTTTTCAAAAATATAACTTCTGACTGGATAAAGACTATTGATTCCCACGAAAGCTTTTTAAAACATCTTTTTAATTCTAATTCTGTTGTTTTAATTTTAGACGGTTTTGATGAAATCTATAACATTCGATTCAAAAATCATTCTAATCACGACTTTGAAATGTATGGTGAGAAATCACCGCTAAACTTCACTTTAGGACTTTTAAGTGGTGAGATTTTACCCAAAGCCAAAAAAATTGTAACTTCCCGACCAAGACAATTGTTAGATTTGGACCCGGACTTAAAACCAAATTTTCTGGTCAGTATTGTTGGTATTGATAGTGAAGGCCAAAAGCAAATATGTGAGAACATTTGTAAAAATGACAAACAGATGCAGACAGTTTTGGATTATGTACAAAGCCAACCCAAACTTTACTCGTACTGCTTTGTGCCGATAATGGCGATTTTTATTTTTTACACCATTTACAACATTTTCAAGTCTCACAAATCAGATCAACAACCTCCAACAAGCATAACACAAATATTAGCTTGCAACTTGTATTTGTTTATTGAAACTGATCATATTCATAAAAATGACCCTGATCAAGACCGAACAAAAATCAAACAGGAGTCTTTGTCAAAATTATCAAAGTTAGCTTATGAGGGAATAGTACAAAGAAAACTTTATTTTAGTGATGACGACTTTCAGGCAGCTGGTTTAAAAGAAAATGATATTAGCACTTTTTTTACTACATTTAATGCTGAAGATGATGACACAAGCAACCCAATAGCATTCCTACGAAAGCACATTATAAAACACAGTTATTTTAGTCATTTAATTTTGCAAGAGTTTTTTGCGGCTATCCACATAATCTTTGAATTTAAAGAAACTTGTTTCGATACGAACCGACTCGATCTTAGCAGCAGCCAGTTTGAAATGGTTACCAAATTTTTGTTTGGGTTGTGTAACAACCGGACTGTAGAAATCTTAAAAAATATTGATAAAGACTACTGTTTTTTACCAAATCATCATGCAAGTTTTTTAAAAGAACAGCTACATTTACACTTAAAAAATATAGGCTCATACTCTGACACGAAAAATCTTTTTCGCTTTGCATCTTTGCTGTACGAGTTAAAAGATGATACTATAACTACGGAATTTTCTAACCTTTTGCCAAGTAATTTAGTTATCAAGGATGACGTGTTTCCCAACGACGTTTTTCCGTTATGTGAACTGATTCAAGCTCGACAACTTGATTTGGGAATCTCTATCCAGAATCCTTCGTTCCACAAAAATTCGCATTTACTGTTTTTTAAAGAAATGGGATCAATCATTGCCGAATCGCTACATATCAAGGTAAAAATTTATTTTATTTTTATTGTATGCTAATTAACCTAATAAAGATTTAATCGCAAAAACACTTTGACAAAATAAAATCTTTCATAAACGTTTAATTTAATGTCAAAATATGTACTTATATTGATATGAATTGATTGGTTTGTTTTTTAATGCAAAAACATTAATGTATAGGCAATCAAATCTACAAACATAAACATGCGTTTAAAAAAGTTGAGCAGAAAGCAGTTGAGTGAGTAGTCAAATTAGCTAATACCATGTTATCAGCAGGGCAAGTTTTTATAGACCTATAAAATTGGAAAACTTGCTCTTTCAAATTATAGAAATTGACTTTTTATTGACCTATAGAGTTTAAGAATAACCAAAATAAAACAAAAAAATGCGTATACAAAATGTATTGTATACATCTACACATTCATAGACAATACTTCTTGTTACAGCACAAGGTCATATAATGCCGCATATTTTTTGAATTAAAACTTCTGTCTTTGAACCAAAGCTTCTTCAGCAATGAAAAACTTCTCCACAGAGGCAGTGGTAGGCTGGCAGTTTTGCAGTAGCGCTCACAGCGCCGGCGAAATATCTTCACGATCCATCCGAATAATTGCTTTCAAGTTACTGCCAGAAATCCTCTTTCTTATGTAGCTTTTAATGTCACACAAATCTTCTTTGAAATTTGTGTTCAGCAGAGTGGTGTAGGCTTCTTTCATGCATCTTGTAACTAGTACTTTCGAACTACTCTAACAGCTCACTAAGAGCCTTGTAAGATTCACAAACACTTTTCAGCTGTTGGTCGAGTCCGGAATCCACGTGCAGCCACGCTTTTCTTCGTTTCTCAAACAAGCACTCCATCACCTTCAAAGCAGTTTACTATTTTTTCACTTCTGGATAGAAGAAGCCTGCACGCAACCAACTAGCCCACCTGGTTAGCACTGGCTGTTGAGGAGTGCCAGTACCTTGGAAGATGGCCTTCGCCTTTGATTTTTTACTGTAGCTGCCTTCACACTGGATATGAGAGCGTTAATGCCCAGAAATGATGCTTGAACTTTCATTGCACAATTGTGCAAGAGATGTGCTATGCACGTAACATGAAACAGCCGGCTATACAGTGCCTTCAGAATCCTGCCAGCCAGCTGCATGCACTTAGCAGCGTCAGTCAGTAGCAAGCAGAAGTTTGAGCACTCGACCTTCAGACTCATTACAACATCGTCAATAGATTGGCAAACCAACGGGCTATTGGCGTGATCTGGTAATACTTTGCAGTCAACGAGGTAGGTTACATGGAGACATTTCACAAATCTAATAAAACATTCAAGTACTGATGGTTGACTATCTCGTTGCTGTCACAAACAAGGATGACCTCCGTGTCGGACAACTGGCTTTTCACAGGCTCCAGTTCAGTAGCGAAAAGGTCGTTGACCTTCTTTCGGCCGCAAGTTTTTTAGATGGAAGAGATTGTCCCAAACTTGCAAACAGCTTCTTTAGTTCTGGATTACTCAATTTGTAAAGAGGAATATCAGCGGATAAGAACGCTTCGATGACTTTGGCAGCAAAATTCTGTGAGGAAAATTTGGCTGCCCCTTGGTTTCTGAAAGAGCCGTTTGGCTGTGGATGTCCACGAAGAACTTTTTTGAGCATGAAATTCGCATTCACATAACTTGCAAAATAATTCATTTATCGAAGTTTTACTAAACTCTGCAAAAAATTCATTCACGACATTGTTCACTTTCATGTGCTGCTGAACTTTCACTTTCGGCATTCCGTTCATTTAACAAATCTAATATAATATATTTCATGTCTAAAAACAATAACATAACATTTTATCACAACAGGCATGAAATCGTATACACTATAAAATTGACTTTTTATTGACCTTATAATTTTTTCCATATGGCTTTATAACGAATTTTTTTTAATTTCTGCACGTTTTGAGGCATTTTGAGGCTGTAATAACTAATTGATTTTATTGACAAAAATTTGCCTTAGTTATCAGCGTTAACTCAATTTTAATAATTAGACAAACAAATGATTTTATGTTACTGGAATTACTTATAAAATAAAAACCCAAAACATTTCACTTCATTTTCGATGACAAAACGGCTTTTAAATCAAAATAAAGATAAAATATTTATTTTATTCAAAAGTAAAGGTAAATCTTTATTTAATTTTTAAATAAATAAACTGTCATTTAAAATGTCCTTTTGTGTTTTTAAATGGTATGCCAGGTCTTTGTTCGAGAAGGATAAAAAGCAGCAAAACTTTGCCCGAGACAAGTATTGCATTTTTCCTAAGAAGTTATTTTGCAAGTTTCAATGTTGAATGCACGATTTTATAAGGCCCAATATCGAATTTTGTCAAGAAAAACTTTATTTAACCCTTTCGATCCGACTTTTGCACAATAAAGTTATTAATTTGGGTCTTATTTACTATTTGCCATCTTTAGTTAATTGTTTTTTAATTTTAGGGAAATCCGCAAAGGTTGTTGGGTTAGTAACGGTTAACGATATACGAGACTCCGTTCTTGGACGTAAATCTACGTCCTTTTTGACTAAACCGACGTTTAACAGGTTAAAGACAACAAGAAAAAAATTTTGTGTATAAAATGACTCTTGGGCTTCAAGAATCTTCAGAGTCCTGAATTATCCCATCCCAATGCATTTTCAATGGTAAAAATTTGATTTAGGTTTATAGCGCAAATTTTTGGGACACATATATCCCAACAAGATCGAAAAGGTTAAAAGTGTTACTGCAAATTACATACACCAAACACAATGTTAAAGTACCGCCAAGTTATTGTACTGCAATAAAATTACGGGTTTTGTTGTCTTGAGCAGCTTTGCAAAGTATTAATGGTAGTTGTTGATGCTTTTCGGTTGCGTTTTGTGCCAAAATCTTGCTTCAAGTCAGCGTGGCCCAATTTCTTTACTCCTGCAGGCCACTTTTTAAAATTGTTAGAACTTGCCAGCAGCAATCGATTTGAAATTGTCTGAATATAAGATCAAAAGAAGAACAAAACAATTTTGTAAAAAGTGTGAGAACCTTTGTTTAGATCTCAATAAAATTTGAAAACAAAATTGGCCAATTAATGAAAACAAAATCGCACTCTTCCAAACCATTTGTTTGCCTGTATAGAAGGCTGCCGCTATTTTAAATAGACAAGATTTAAAATGCGGGCCGCAGTTTAGACTTACACTGCTCCAAGTGATTAGTTTAGCTCTAAGCGGGCGCTGATCTCAAAAGCTTCCTGTGGAAAACGATATCACCGCGAGACTCTTTTTTTAAGAACTAAGGTTACATCGATGCAAAAATCAAATTATCAAACGAGATTAACTTTTTATGCCATTAACAGTTGCCAGGTAGTAATTTTTGAAAATGATTGAATTATCATAAGGAATTAATTTAAAGACACAATTAGTTACGCTGTTAATGTCGCACGTGGTTGTACCTCGTATATAAAGTTTAGAAAAAAAATTTAAATTTGCTTATAGAAACTGTTTATTTCAAAGTTCTTTAGCCTACAGCAATAAGATTTCCAGGTTTTTGTTAAAAACAATAAAAATTTATCATGGAAGAATTGAAAGAAATAAAATTGGAAAAGCCGCATCAACTATTGAAATCAATCAGAAAAGAACCAAAAATGTGCAGTAAAGTTGACTGAGTTTTTATTAATGCCACAAGTTTATGTAAACTACTGCTCATTTTGTCAGGTGCAACGGATAAAGATAATGAAGAAATAAAAAAGCTTGTCAATTTTTAGTGCATATTTTTTGTTATTTTTCTTTATCTAAAAATTTGTTAGCAAATTATTTGAAATAACAAAAAATTAGTTTTTTAAGAAAATTCTTATTCTATTTGTCAAAAAAAACAAAAAACATTAGTATTTTTTGCATTAGCGGTATATACCGTTTTTTCCCATAGCGCCTGTTAAAGGGTTTGAGGCTCTTCTTTTCACTTTACTTTTATAACAATCTCTACTTTTATTGACGTCAATAAGTCCGACAGCCAGTGATGAGTTAGCATGGAGCAAACTTAGCGGTTGCACCAAGCCCCTCTAAAAATGTTATAAAACTGGTCTTCTTAAGCAAAAACTATTGAACAAAATTAAATAAGAGATACATAAAGAATGGCATGAGTCTCAACGGCCGAGAAAAAGAAAAATACGGTAGTAAGACAATTGGTATAGTTAAAATCCCTGGACTTACGTTTTCCTATCCACCAGAAACCGAGCCTTTAGTCCAAGAAAAGATGTTGCCGTGTGGAAGGGTTTTTGTGTAATTGGTTTTTAGGAGTATAAGAGTCCCATAATGTGTGGTGGCAGTTAAAATCTCCAAAAAAGAAAGTAATAAGAGACGAAGATAATATTAAGTGTGATAAAGACTTAGGAAGAAGATCGAAAGAGGAAGAGCATATAGATGGGATGTTATGGTAGAAGAGATAAAGCGCCCAAAATTTTGAAATCTAGCAATTGCTTGATAAACAGCCATTTTGCTACAAGACACTTTTTTGCAAATCGTTCTTTGAGAAAACCCTTTCTTGTGCCGAATTACTATTTGGGCTCTCTTAATTTCAGACAAAGTACGTAGTTTTTTTGCTGATTTTTTAACTCAAAACTATTGTATGAAAATATTTAAGAAATAGTCCAAATATTCTTTAACCAAACATGCACTAAGTATTGTATTGCTAAACACATCTAACTAAACTGATTCAATAAGATGATGCAATCTTGAACAAGCCAGATGACATGACAATGCTGGAAATTAAAATGAAGAAAATTTTTGATATGTAGCCTTAAACTTTTGCACACGACTGTAATATAAGAGTATAAATAATCTGAATTTATTTACAAAGTTTTAAAAATGAATATTTAACTTTCAGCTTCAAGTTTACTTCAAATCAATGCTTCTTGATTTTTTTAACAACTTGGCCTTAAAAAAGTTCGAATACAATTGCAATTATTTTTTATCTTCACTTGGATTTTACGTTTTTTTTAAATTGATTGTTTGAAAGCCTGACAATATTGAAAAAACTCGTAAAATTAAAGCGAAGACCAAATGCAAATCTTCACAACGTGAATATTATTTGCTAACCAACAAAAATTCTTTTTTGGATTTTATTTAACTCAATTATTCTCAGAAAGGTCGATGTCGACCCCCAAGGACCAATAAATTGCAAGGGGTCATTAAATGATTAGTAGGTTGACGAATATATGAAGGGATCTGCAGCAGCAAAAAAGCAACGAAATCTTATATGAAAAGGTTTTAAACTAAAAAAATGTTTGTTTATTAAAGGTCAGATTTTTTGTCTTTATTTGTTTTTCTTTACACCTAATGAAAAAACATGGTTGTATAAAAGTAAAAGCGTTAAAAAGTTCGTCTTTTGTTAACTCTTTACTTCACACCACTTAATTAAAAGCAGGATTATGGAATTGGAGAAATATTTTCCGATTCCAACTTTACCTATTAAAATTTTATGACTCGATTCCAAAACATCTGAAAAGACGACTCCGACTGCGAATCCACTCTAAAACGTGCAATTTCGATAACTACGATTCCACAACTTTGGAAGCCTAATTTAGCGTAAAACAGAGTCTCCGAAAACACTATCGACTCCGACTCGGATTTAGACTCCAGTTAATTTAGAAAAAGAAATTTTACTCCTGAGTTGAACTGCACTAAATTAAAAAAAAACGATTTTGACTCGACTCCATAACCTTGGTTAAAAGCGTGTACTAGAATAGAGTGTCGATAAAAAGTTTTTTACTCGAATTGGGGTCGACGTGCAAAAAAGTTTAAAAACCACTGATTTAATTTTTTGTCTTTTTTTAAATTAGAGCTCTTTAAACCGCAAAAACATCCAGAAAGTTACTGATGACTAAAAAAGGTTATAAATAAGAAAAGTCTTGCATAAACACTTTGTTTAAACCAGTGGTCTACAATCTTTTTTTACAGGCGACACACTTAAACATTTCCAATATTATGAGGCGCACCTCGACCAAAAAGCAAAAAAATTATTCTCTTTAAATACAAAAAACACTTTGTTGGCTTAAGTTTCAAAAGATAAAGTTTTTTTTAAAGATTCTGTTACTAATCTTATATAATATTTGCTAATAAACTATTTTATAAAAATACCAAATAGTTTTTCTTTTATTGTAGATTTGACAAGTAATTTGTTTATAATGAAGATAGAAATAATTAATTAAACAAAAATTAATAAAAATAAATATAATAGTTAGGGTTTTTGTTTATTGAACAAAAACATTATAAGTGCTAAAATTCAGAATTGCTAATTTTGTATAAAAAATGCACATAAACAAAGTTTATATAGCAGTTCTTTGAAAAAGTGCTTGATGACAGTGTTCAAGCACATAGCTTCTAAACTAAATGCCCAATCTTCTTCGTGATAAAGCGAATTTATTTTTGATAAGGTCTCCGCGCGCATACGGTAAAAATCAAATGTCGAAATGCAGATTCTTTTATTGAAAGTAAAAATTAAAAAATAATCAAGGTCTTTGCTATAAATTAAAGGCTATAATTAAACCCTTTTGTATCAAAAGTAAAGTAAAAAGTAAAAAAAGTTTTTGATTTGACTTTAACCAAAACTCAAAAATGTAATTAATTTTTTCTTGAGAACTCAATCGAAGACTACTGTAAAAATAACCCTTCGGCTTAAATTAAAGCTCTAAACGCGCATTGTTTTAGACGTTAATTGAAAACTAAAAACAGTTTACATCCAAAGCAATTTTTCTCAAAATAAATCTCTTGTCTCCATAAGACGAATTATCTATTGCCAAAAAAAAATGTTACGTCTTTTATAGTTCCAATGTGACGGCATATAAACACCATTTCGTAAAGTGAACACCTGTTTTGTTGATTTTTATATGTATATAAACCTGTATAACTTTATTGTAAGAAAAAAGAGCAAGACAAAAAATTGAAAACCACCGATTCAAACAATAGCGTTCAAAAATATCTTGTCGAAGGAAGCCGCTGACTATGGCTCGGCGCATCTTCTCTTTGAAATGAGATTAAAAAAGTTTTGGTGCCTCGCCAATATTGACTAAACTAAGTTAATGAGCCGTTCAATCAAAATTATTTTTTAAAGCAGTTTAAAATTTTTGAAATATCAAGTGACTTATTTGAAGAATTGCGCTGAGTTTAATTTTAATTCTTCTTCTTCTTCTTCTTCTTCTTTCGGCTTCTTCCTATTTGGGGTTGCCACAGCGCGACAGTATTCTCCATTTCATTCGATCAACTTCGTCTCCTTCCCTAGCTCCAACCCTTTCCATGTTTTCTATCACCAAATCCATGCACCTTCTCTTTGACCTTCCTCTTTTCCTTATGCCTGACACCGCCATCTCCATCATCCTTTTTCTCACGTAACCTTCTTCTCTCCTTTTTACGTGTCCATACCATCGTAGCCTTGCATTCCGAAGTTTGTCTCCCAGCTTTGAAATTTTCGCGGTCCCTCTCACGTATTCGTTTCTTATCTTGTCCTTTCTTGTCACTCCCAGTGTCCATCTCACCATTTTCAACTCTGCAACTTCCATTTTTCCCACCTGTCTTTCCGTCACTGCCACCGTTTTCATTTCATAAAGCATGGCTGGTCTAACAACACTCTTGTACATTTTACCCTTAACCTTTGGTGATAGCTTCCTGTCGCACAGAACTCCAGACACCTTCCTCTAACTCATCCATCCTGCTTGGATCCTTCTCCTTACTTCTTCTTCACATCTTCCATTGTTACTAACTGTTGAACCCAGGTATTCGAAGTTTTTGCTCTCTTTACCTTTTTTCCTTGCAGCTTTAACTTTTCTCCATCATCCATACCCCCAACCCTCAAATATTCGGTCTTGCTCCAGCTCACTTTCAGGCTTCTTCTCTCCAGTGCATTTCTCCAAATCTCCAGATCCTCCTCTAGCTCCCTATAATTTTGCCTAGACAGGACTATGTCATCTGCAAACAGCATATCCCATGGTGCATCCTTCCTGATGTCCTCCGTCAGCTTGTCTATGATAATGGCAAAAAGAAATGGGCTGAGTGCTGAACCTTGGTGGAGTCCAACACCTACCTTGAATTCTTCAGCAACCCTGCTGCACTTCTCACAGTTGTTATCACTCCGTCATACATATCTTGATAATTCTTATGTAGCACTCTGATGTTTCGGCTAACCGCAAGTATTCCCACAGTTCCTCTGTGGGTACCCTGTCGCATGCTTTCTCCAAGTCAATAAAGACACAGTGCACTGCCTTCTGTCCTTCAGTTCATTTTTACAACAGCATCCTTAGAGAAAAGATTGCGTCGGTGGTACTCGTTCCTGGCATGAACCCAAATTGTTGCTCAGCAATTGTCACCTCCTTCCTTATTCTTGCTTCTATTATCCTCTTCCACAATTTCATAGTGTGGTTCATCAACTTGATCCCCCTGTAGTTTCCACATTCCTTGATGTCTCCTTTACCTTTGTACAAAGGTGCAAGCACACTCCTCCTCCACTCATCTGGCATCTTCTCTCCTCGTAAGAGTCTGTTGAAGAAGTTCACTAATAACTCCACACCTTTATTATCTAGAGCAATCCATGCTTCCACTGGTATGTCATCAGGTCCTTGAGCCTTTCTCTTCTTTATCTTCCTCAACCCAGTCCTGACCTCTTCTCCAGAAATATCTTCTACGTCCCTTTCCCTCCCTTCTGTTCTCGTTTCTCTTCTTTCTCTAGGATTTTCCTGATTATGTAAGTTGTAGAAATACTCCTTCTATCTCTGTTTCCCTTTCTCTTCTTCCATCAGAATCTCCCCAGTTTTACTCTTGATTACTCTAACTTGTTAAACATCCTTATTTTGTATGTTTCTCTGCTTTGCTACTTTAAACAACTCATTTTCCTCTTCCTTTGTTTCCAGTTTTTCGTACAGTTCCTCATATGCCTTGTTTCTTGCCTTTGCTACTTCTCTCTTAGCTTGCTTTTTTGCAGTTTTATAGGCCAACTTGCTTGCATCATATCTGATGGTATCCCACGCCTTTTTAGCTTTTTTTTTATCCTTTAGCTTCTCCTGGACTTCCTGGTTCCATCACCACGTTTCCCGTCTATTTTCCGTGCTAACTTTTCCCGCTGTTTCACCCAGTTCCCTTCTGGGAATGCTCCGTATCATCTCAGCTACTCTTTGCCAGTCTTCCTGTCCATCAAGTACTACACTTTCAACCACTTCCATTTTGAATTTATTGTTGACTTTCAAGTCTTTTAGCTTCCACCATTTTATTCTCTTCACTAGTTTTGGTGCTTTCCTCCACTTTGTCCAGATGATTATCGCATTGACCACTTATTCTGTGCTGTTTCGCTACACGTTCATCGGCAATAACTTTTGTATCCACCACATCCTTGATCCTTTGTCTTCTCACCAAAATGTAATCCACCTGCAAACTGCGTCCACCACTGCTGTAGGTAACTATATGTGCTGGTTTCTTTACAAAGTAGGTGTTAGTGATTGCTAGTTCCCTTCTCTTAGCAAAATCCACCACTGCTTGTCCTTCGTTATTTCTTTTTCCTAATCCATGTCTGCCCATGCATTCTTCGTCACCATTATTCCCTTTCAGGCCTATTCTTACTACGTGTCCATTCAGGCCTATTCTTACTACAATTCTATCATTCCTTGGTATCGTTTCTACTGTCTCATCCAAGTCCAGCCAGAATGTTTCCTTTTCTTCACAAATTCACCCCACCTGTGGTGCATACGCACTGATAACATTTAACATAACACCATTAAGCACCATCTTCAAGCATATTATTCTGTCTGTTACCCTCCATAATTCCACTACCCTGTCCACATGTTCCTTTTTTAGTATGATTCCTACACCATTCTTTTTATTTCCACTTCCAAAGTACCACATTTTATATCCTCCACCTATGCATCTTGCTCTCTTCCCCTTCCAGCGAGTTTCCTGCACACACAGTATCTCCTCCTCTCTTCGTTCCATAAGATCCACAACTTCTCTTCCTTTACTGGTCATAATTCCAACATTTAATGTAGCAACCCTGAGCTTGATCTTCTTAGCTTTCTTCCTCTCTTCATTCCTATCCTTCTTTCTTTTCCACTGCTTTCCACCTCTTCTTTGCATCCAAGTAGCGTGTCCACCAGTGGCCCTTGGTGCCCAGTCACTGGTAACGGTCGTTGTTTTTTCTGGCCTCGACCGATCCAGTATGAAGTCAGATTTTACAACGCGCATTGAAAAATATTCCGCTATGCTTTACCGGATGCCCTTCCTGCGGCAACTCTCCATATTTATCCGGGCTTGGGACCGGCACCACCGCTTGATCTGATTTGAACAACCTTAGAGGCTGGGTTGAGTTGTAATTTCAATATAAATCTAAAAGTTTATAATATTTAAAAATACGTAACCTTGCTTGATCCGTACAAACCGAAAGCAATTTATACCGGCAAAAGTGATGGCTTTAATAGGGTGCAAACGGAGCAGCCGAACCAGGACCGCCTAAAATACATAAAAAAGTGGCCCCCTACACACGAAATTGCTCTATTTCTTCATAATAGCACCAGGACATTGATGGCATGTCATAAAGAAAAGAAAAAATATTAGAAGATCAGCAGCATGCTCGGATTTTGCTCCTTAGGTTGTTGTGTCGCTTGTGCTTGTGGAAGTAAAGACTTTTTCTTTTTTCATAGAGATCACAATGTCTTGAAACAGTAAAAAGTGTCTCTCTATGCTTTGGATCACCGAATGTTGCTCCCCTAAGTTGAAGACCTTTTCTTTTTTTATACATTACTATGTTTTTTATATGTTAAAATTGGTTTCATCTACCTTTTTTTAGTACACCAAATAGTTGCCCCCCTTACTTTTCTTGCACCAGGCCCCCCTTTTTGTAAGGCCGACACTTACTGGCACTGATAATTTTCTCTAAAAGAGGTGTATAACCACTAAATATTTCCCTAAAAAGTAATTTCCTGATGTAGTCAATCAGTGACAAATTTGGAACCAGTTAAGAAAAAGACTTAGTTTTGAGTAAATCTGCTTTTCACCATTTGTTTCCACATATTTATTTTATTTACATCAAAAAATTATATATAATAGAAAATAATTAAAAAACTTTGCAAATTGTTCAAGCAATGAAAAATGTGATACTCACACGCAGTGGTTGATATTGGGTGGGGTAAGTGAGGCGGTGGCCTCAGATTTCTTTTTTACAGTTATCAAGTTATCAAGCCCCCTTTTTAAATTTCGTGTGTAATTTTATTTTGTGAAATTGTACAGAGTTTCATGTACATTAGAAACTCTCAAAAGTTTGCGGTTTTTAGCAAATAGGAAAGGTATGTCACATGTTATGGCATATGGGTTAATACTGACACAACACTTGAATTTGAAACAACAATGATATATTAATAAATTCTATTCAGTTTTTAAATATTGCACATCAACTAAAAAATCTGAACTATGCTTAATAGTCAAATTGTTATAAAATTTTTCTAAAAGTGGTTAAAATTGAGCAGCAACAACTCTACAGCTGAAAATATTCTCAACAAAAAAAGAAATTTTGTTTTAAATTTAAATTATTTAATTGTAAAAACACTATTTTTTTTTCTCTGTGTTTATCCTCCTGACTCGCAGGAAAACGACGGAGGCGCTATACATAGGGAAAGCAATTACCCCGACCTGCTTCCGGAGATGCCAAGATATTGCTGCCGCTAGTAATTTAGTAGAGATATTACTGTAATTTAGAAATGCTTGTCAAGACCACCAAGCAGGGGAAAGTGCCGTAAAGTTTTTTCTAAAGAACACAACAGAATGGCGTAAGTGGGTTTTAAACCGAGACCATGTTGATCATCAGTCCGGTGCTTTAATCACTCGACCACGCTGCCGACTACTCGACCACTTTAACCACTACTTAAAATTAGTAGTATTTATGTGTACAACATTAATCACTTTCTGTAATTGCAATAAAATAATGACGTGCAAAACTAAAATATTTACAAACACTAATAAAAAATTCATTTTTTTCTTATGTTTGCAAATATTTCAAGTACAGTAAAAATCAATAGAACACTAAATCTCGTCAAAAAATTTCTACTTTTTTTCAAAGTTCTAAATTGATTCAGATTTGTTCATTTATTTGACTAAACATTCGTATGGCGTTGTGTTCCACACACACCGATTCGCTGCTTTCTGTGAATTAACCGCGGTCACCATTGAAGGTAAGCAGCTTGACCACATTTCTCGGATTGTTCGTGAAGTGCCTTTCCGAAGGGCACAACGAGTATCACTCAGTCGACGTTACGGAGAATCGAACCAGGTCGTTCTGCACGTGAGTCGCGTTTGTTACCACTGAGATTTGACTTATAAGACTTAATTGCAGCTTTTTTTTAGTGGGTTTAGCAATTTTGAAAATAAAGATTTTGACAACTGGTTTACGAGATGAGATGATAAAATAACTGCTTAATTAAAGTTAAAGTTGTATATACTGTTATTATGAAAAAAATAGAATTAAGAGTTGTTTAGGTCAAGTATTTTGACTTTAAATGACTATTTTAAAAGGTAACCTAAAATAGTTTAAGATAAATGGCTTCTCACATTTAGTTTAAACGTGATTATCAGTTGGCCTATCTTGCATAAATAATCATAACATAAAAACAGTTTTGACAATATTTCACATTACTTTTTATATTTTTACAATTTTAGTTTCAAGCTAACATTATTACATGTTTATATTGGATACTTCTATTGTTTTAGACCAGGGGTTCGCAAATCGGGGTACATTACTATGAGTGTAAACACGTGAAACAGAACAATTAAGAGAGAAGATCATTCTTTTTTAGAGGTCACTTCAATTTTAGGAGGAAAAGTGTAAAATTCGCGATCGATTTCAAATGAAGACCTTTTTTTTTTAGAGTAATAATTAAAACTTCTTTTTCTAATAATATTTTAGATCATAGATTTTACAATTCTTATGAAAGAACTTGTTGTACATTGTTAAATCGACTTAATTCTTCTGATTTATTTTCATTTTGCTAGGCTGGCTTAATTGTTATTGTTTTATATATATACTGTATATTCAATAATCAAAAATTGTCAGTGGTGAGCACGGTACTTCTTAAAAGTACCGCGGTACCGGTTATCGGTACCTTGCTAAAATAGTACCGCGGTACCGGTACTCGATACTTTTGAATAATACGAATTAATGGTAATGACTAAAACTCTGTCATACATTGGATTTCATTTGACATTTAAAAATTGTATTTAACAAAACGAAAGCAATATCGTACGTATCCAACTGCTCACTTTCAAAAATTGATTATACTTTGGACGTAAAAAACATGCAGTGTATATGTTTTATCTTGATTTTTCGGATAAATTATACCTTGGATATATGAAAAACCTAATGAATCGTTGACTTCTGCTTTGTTTTTTATGTTAAAAAAAGTTTGTCAGGAATCGTTCTAATTTCCATATAACTTATTACAGTGGTTTAATCAGAGTTATTCACAAAGCTTTGGGGCCACGGACCTCTATTTTCAAATATTTTTTATCATGGATCCCAACCTTATGTCACATCAATTTTCTGCCCAACCAACGAGGAAAGATAAAACAAACACAACATCCGTTAAAAAACAAATGCTTATAAACAGGCATATTTTCGTAGGTGCAAACAGGGACACTGGTTTATAGACAAAAATTTCTCGCTCAAAAGAGGTGTTCTCCAAAAAAAAGGTCTTCACTTCGAATCTGTCTCGGATTTCATGGTATAGACTACTTTACCATGTATATATGTTGACAAATTTTGTCATATCGTCGGGACCCCTTGTGCGCTCATCACGGACCTCATTTTGGAAAACTCTGGTTTAAACTCAATGGTGTTTTAATAAAACTACTCAACCTTCGCTGGCCGTTAAATGTTATGATAATTATTTATATTTTTGCTTGCAAAGCAACAAAATCAGAATTTTATCAAGTCCCTTTCGAACTGGTAAGAATATGAAATCTATTGTTTAGTGGATTTTGGATTTTATGCAAAATATTTTCATTTTTATAATTAGACAACTAAAATGTTTCTTGCAAATGTAATACCTTCAAAAAATATTTACTACACAACGATTAAGCCCTGTAATTTCTGATATACTATGTTTAGCGCCGAAAGCGCTAAAGATTTGACATAATTGCACGCAAAAATGCTACTTTTTCCAAAGCTACAATGTCCTTTTTGCACAATAATTACTATATGCACATTAAACACGATAATCACTCTTTTTTTTACACAACTGGTGCGGTGACCATGCACAATTTTTTTTGTACATGTTATAACGTATATATATAGTTTAGTTGCCATCTCCCTGTTTGCAACCTTTGCTCTATTTTGTTTTCAATTATAATCAATTGTTCTTTGGGATGCAAATAAAAGCAAACTGCTGCTACTACTGCTACTACTACTATTTTAATAGCCTTCAACGTCTAGGCCTTTCATCAAAACAATTTCTTGTTCTATTGAAAAAGCTGGGGATAGTAGACTGGTATTTTTCTGCCCTTATCTTAGTTTTTGAACTTACAAATAACGTCGACTTGAACACTGAAGGCAGCCTGCTGTGTGTTTAAATAAAAATTTCAAATTTTATTTATTGTACCAGAATGATCTTAACATATCATATTTTCTTTTGATCGTCTTGGAGGATTAGCTAAACTTACTTTTGTTTTTGCTACGTTCTAGGTATGCAGACGTATGTCGGAAAACAGAATTGGGAGAAATTTCTTGCGATAGATTTTCATATTTCAATAACACAATGCAAAAGAAAATATATTGCTTTTGCTAGTAAGCTATTGCAAACCCAAACAAAATCAATAATTTTTATTAACTGTAACCTGCAACAGACAGCACTTTATTATAGATTATGGCTGTTCGATTGGTATTACAAAATACGCTTTTAACAAGCTTCCGACATAGCCGCCAAAAATTGCGAATTACGCGATTTTATGAGACGAAGGGTTAGCGCAGTGGTTTTCAATCTTTTTCATACCGTGGCCCACTTTTCAACCCAAGGTAACTTAACTGCTCACTTTGGTCAACAAAATTTAATTTCCGTCGCAAAAATCTGGTGATCTTTAAAAAAAAGGTCTTTACTTTGAATTTGTCTGCGATTTCTCAATATTTATCCCAAAAACATAAAAAAAGGTCCTCGCTGGGAAATTGTTTTCGATTTTTCGACCATAATGACTTCATTATACATATTGCTTTCATTTTGTTTTATGCTCTATGGTCCACTGAAAACATCACTGTGGCCCACCGGTTGAAAACCCCTGGGTTAGCGCATAAAAATGCTCTAGTCCAGCGGTTCCCAAACTTTTTTTGTTCACGGCGCCCTTCGAGAACTTATCAATATTTGCGGCGCCTTAATGAAGCCAAAATTTGCAAATTTTAAGTTTTACCAAGAATTGTATTTTAAATCATGTTCATTATTCAAAATGCACAAAAATGTCAGCATTATTTGCAAAATACTTAAAAACATTTAATGTGAGCAGTGAGCTTGTTGCTCTATGCAAATTTTATTAAACCGCGGTGCAATGTTTGATATTGCGACACACATGTCGCGTTCAATGTCAATCTTATTGCGATATTTCGACTTGATTACTGCTACCGCAGAAAAACCGGCTGCACACAAGTATGACGTTGCAAATGGCACAAGAACACGGAGAGCTTTAAAGCCTACAAGTGGCATCAGATCGAGCCTTAACCCAGAATGAAATGAGTAAATTGAAGCTTTTCAAAGTGAGGTCAGAAGAAAGATCGATAAATTGTTCAGCTTCCAGAGTTGTAATCCCCTGAGAGGCATTTGCATTATCAACAAAAGGATTTCTTATCCAATTGTGCTTCTCCATTTCTTCAGAAAAATATTTTTCAAAATTCGAGATTAGAGCATTCAAATGCGAACACATCACAGTCTTTATATCACACTCATCGGTATTCTGCAGGGAGAGATTGCCAAATTGCGAGTTTAAATGGGATTTTAAAAGTGGAAAGTTATCACATTGCTCGTTATTTAACAGCAGATCAGTTTGTCACAACTGTAGTTTTCTTTTAAAGGCTGTAATTTTGTCATGGAGTTGTAGAAGGTGAGTTTCTTTTTCTTGGAGGGAAATGTTTAATTGATTTAATTTTAAACAAATATCGCAAAGATACGCCAACTGAGTCAGGAAAACTTCATCCTCAAAGATAGTAGCAAGTGCATGGTTTTCTTTTTTTAAAAATATAGAGATTTCGTTCTCGATTCGTACACACGCTGAAGAACCTTACCTTTGGAAAGCCACTTTGCATTACAATAAAACAATAAATTGTTGTGCTCTGTTCCTAATTCATCGCAAAGACGTTGGAAAAGCCGAGCTTTAAGCGGCTTTGCTTTAATGAAGTTCACAGTTTTGACAACAGCTTTAAGCACTCCATTAAGGTCACCACTGAGCTGTTGCGAAGCCAGCGCCTCACGTTGTATTAAGCAGTGAGTCCATTTTCTGTTAACGGCAATGCCCTACACTAACGTTCGCAGCCCACCAAAGAGGCCAGACATAGCTCGAGTACCATCAGTGCATAAACCAACGCAATATTTCCACTAGAGATTATTTTCCTGAAAAAAATTGTTCAGTACTGCAAACAATTCATGCGCTCTACAATTTGTTAAAATGGGTTTACAAAAGAGCAAATCTTCAATGATATTGTCGTCGTTATTGATAAAGCGTACGTAATAAATCAAATAAGCATCTTTATTACTAGTACTGGTTGTTGTTTCATCTAACTGTAAGCTGAACTCCTTTTCACGCATTTTTGCTACTAGGTGATCATTAATATTATCCGAAATTTTATCGATCCTCCTACTAATGGTATTGTTTGAGAGTGGAACAGCTTTTAGTTTTTGAGCAGCTGATTCTCCAATTATTGTCAAAACTAAGTCAAGAGCAGCAGGAAGCACAAGTTCTTCCGCAATGGTATGCAATTTTTTACATTTCGCGATTCTGTATGCAACTTTAAACGACGCAAGCTGTACTTTGGCTGGTGTTTGCAAAAAATTTGAAAATACGACCACTGCTTATTCATTTTTGATAACTTATGAACAAACAATTTGCGTGATTTTCTAGATAAGTTGTTGTAACTAACAACTAACAAGAGGTTCCACACAACTGCTGCTTACCACATACTGTAAAATTGTAAAAAGATGCTAACAATTTTCACATTGTAATTTTTGTGAGGAAAGCAGTAAATTCAACAACTTTCACGTGTTTTCGCGGCGCCCCTGGCAAGGTCTGGCGGTGCACAAGGCCGCCGTGGCGCCCAGTTTGGGAAACGCTGTTCTAGTCATAAAATGCTCCAGAAGTGAGCGTTAATGCTATTCATACTGGGCTTTTTAGAAAACTTATGCGACTGGAAGCGGAGGCGAGGCGAAAACTGCCCGCGCTCTTTGTTTGCTTATATTTCGAGAATTAGTAGCGCTAAAAGTGTCATTCAAGGTTGTATAGAAAAAAAATTTTATGCTTTTTCGATAGAGATACTTAAATGTTAAAATAAAATATTATTTTGGATTGAAAAAGCGAGTTTTTGAAAGGTAGTCAACCTTCGTAAATTGGCCGAAAAGCATATATTGGTTTCAGATTGTTTACGACTTCGGCGGTTTGATTGATCATATGACTAAAAGTAAAATTCTTTTACAGTTGGAATCCCCTTAGGGAGGTTACTGCAGTTTACAGAAAAAAAAATTCTATTTCAGCAAAATTTGATTTCATTATTAAAATGCTTCGAGATTAGGAACAACAAATGTTTTCAAAATTCACTGGACTTTTTAAACAATTTGGGAAATGAATTTTTGATACAATAAAAAAGAATACAATTTATTCTAAAAAAAATTGAAATTTTAAGTGTCACATCATACTTTCTTAATAATTATTGCAAAATTTTAAATTAAGCTTATTTAAAAAACTTTAGTTAAGATTGATCACTTTTATGAAATTAATTTTTTTGGATTTTTGCAAGTTTTTTCTTTTTAGTAAGTTAGTCCTTAGTTCAGTTCAACTCAGTTCAGTTTCTTTTATTTCTGTTCCGCCACATGAACAAAATAACAAAATGTTGAAAAGTTTGTGAGTTGTTGAAAGACGGGATTAGAAAAAGGGAGAAGCAACAAAACCTGTTGACGTTGTGACTTGCTAATTAGCGATAAAAAGTGTGACCTATTGTATAATATAGAAGCAAGGTTGTTTCACCTCATTATAAAGTGCTGTAAAAAAATAGAAAGAAAAAAAGGGAGAAAATAAAATATAAGACCGCGGTTAATTGCTTAATAAAATGCTGCTATGGAGCGGTGCATTGGTGGAAACATAACAGAGTTTGGCTCAAAGAATATGATCCATCATTAAAACATATGTAAAAGCATGACCACATTCCACCAGCCTAACAAGAAAACAAACCCACCGAAAGAAATCCTGTTGCAGATCAAAAGATCATTTCTAGAACAAAAAACTCAGTAAAGAAAAATACAAAAACAAAAACATTAACAGCCTTGGTAAAAAAAATATGTAGAATATTTTATAGTCAAACTCGATTAATGCTCTGTCGTATATTTTTTGATTTTAAATTTACTGTTCATTGAATTAATTACATTTTGTCAGAATAGGGCTGCCCAAACCGAAACTCGCAAAATCTATTTTTGAAGCCAGCCAAAAGAATTTGTAAATACATTTTCAAAAGTCTGTTTCAGTTTTTACATAATGTGTTATGATTTCTAAACAGTTTAAAGCATGGAATAAATGTCGTAAAACTAAACGGTTTTTATTTTGTTTAAAATCATTAATTTTGAGTAATTTAACAAGTAATTAGAATATTGCTGTCATGCAATGTGATCGAGGGATTAGATGCATGTGATAGAGAGTAAACGTAATTGACACAGTGGCAATCGAAACCAACTCGCGCCATTCTGTTGTGTCTACGATAAAACACTTTTTCGATTTAGCTTCTGGTTAACGGTTTCAACGAGCAGCTCTGAATTTCGGTCATACAGTGTTTTCAAAACAACAAACGACTATTAAAGCAAAATATAATATTTTAACCAGACAGCATTAACTAGGCATTTCAGAAAAGAAGTCGGAGTATCTGCATGACAGTTGCACTTTTAAGTCTTGATCCAACGCTGTTTTCCAAAACAGGAGGACGAAAAATAGATAAAAATTAAAATTTAAACAATGATTGAAACAATACCAAAACTCGTCATAAAGTTTCTGTTTCAAATATTCTACAAGAAACGCTTTGAAATCAAGTTGAACACACAAAGTAATATGTGGATACTTAAACATTTGTTCGATCACTGATTAAGTTATGTCGCTTATTCCCACAAATTTAATAGTGTTCCTATATTGAAGAATGCAACATACTATAATGAATGTGACCAATCAATTAAGTATTTTGTTTGTAGTTTTCAACTTACGTCCTTTCAAAATAATAATCAACATAGAAACGTTTCCAAATCACGTATTTTCAGTAAGTGTTTGAATAAAGTTCGAAAGTCGAAAATTTCCATTTTATTTCAAACAAAAGCTGAGTTATTTTGTTATTCAGCTTTAGTACAACGAGTTGGTTTTAATCATAAACCATTAACTGTATTGCAGATCAAAGAAATTGAACTTAATGAAATTGATCTCGATCGTGGTTGGTGTCAGTTTATTGGAAAAAGCATAAGCAATGACGGGACACTAATACTTTTTAACTGCAAAACCACCGAATTTGATTTTGAAGGATTTAGTGCTCAACTCGGAGACAAACAAGTAATAACGACTTGAGATATGTTTAAAATACTATTGATAGATGATAACTATATGGAAACTCTATTAAAATATGAAGACTTTTTCAATAAAATTACATTGTTTGGTTATTACAAGGCCTTATTTGTTTTGAAGTAAAACTCAAATATTATTGATAAACATTTTCAAAAGTCTGTTTCAGTTTTTACATAATGTGTTATGATTTCTAAACAGTTTAAAGCATGAAATAAATGTCGTAAAACTAAACGGTTTTTATTTCGTTTAAAATCATTAATTTTGAGTAATTTAACAAGTAATTAGAATATTGTTGCCATGCAATGTGATCGAAGGATTAGATGCGTGTGATAGAGAGTGAACGTAATCGACACAGTGGCAATCGAAACCAACTCGCGCTATTCTGTTGTGTCTACTATAAAACACGTTTTCGATTTAGCTTCTGGTTAACGGTTTCAACGAGCAGCTCTGAATTTCGGTCATACAGTGTTTTCAAAACAACAAACGACTATTAAAGCAAAATATAATATTTTAACCAGACAGCATTAACTAGGCATTTCAGAAAAGAAGTCGGAGTATCTGCATGACAGTTGCACTTTTAAGTCTTGATCCAACGCTGTTTTCCAAAACAGGAGGACAAAAAATAGATAAAAATTAAAATTTAAACAATGATTGAAACAATACCAAAACTCGTCATAAAGTTTCTGTTTCAAATATTCTACAAGAAACGCTTTGAAATCAAGTTGAACACACAAAGTAATATGTGGATACTTAAACATTTGTTCGATCACTGATTAAGTTATGTCGCTTATTCCCAAAAATTTAATAGTGTTCCTATATTGAAGAATGCAACAGATTGTAATGAATGTGACCAATCAATTAAGTATTTTGTTTGTAGTTTTCAACTTACGTCCTTTCAAAATAATAATCAACATAGAAACGTTTCCAAATCACGTATTTTCAGTAAGTGTTTGAATAAAGTTCGAAAGTCGAAAATTTCCATTATATTTCAAACAAAAGCTGAGTTATTTTGTTATTCAGCTTTAGTACAACGAGTTGGTTTTAATCATAAACCATTAACTGTATTGCAGATCAAAGAAATTGTGCTTTATGACATTGATCTCGATCTTGGTTGGTGTCAGTTTATTGGAAAAAGCATAAGCAATGACGGGAAACTAATACTTGAGAATTGCAAAACCACCGAATTTGATTTTGAAGGATTTAGTGCTCAACTCGGAGACAAACAAGTAATAACGACTTGAGATATGTTTAAAATACTATTGATAGATGATAACTATATGGAAACTCTATTAAAATATGAAGACTTTTTCAATAAAATTACATTGTTTGGTTATTACAAGGCCTTATATGTTTTGAAGTAAAACTCAAATATTATTGATAAACATTTTCAAAAGTCTGTTTCAGTTTTTACATAATGTACTCGTATTATGATTTCTAAACAGTTTAAAGCATGAAATAAATGTCGTAAAACTAAACGGTTTTTATTTCGTTTAAAATCATTAATTTTGAGTAATTTAACAAGTAATTAGAATATTGCTGTCATGCAATGTGATCGAAGGATTAGATGCGTGTGATAGAGAGTGAACGTAATCGACACAGTGGCAATCGAAACCAACTCGCGCTATTCTGTTGTGTCTACTATAAAACACGTTTTCGATTTAGCTTCTGGTTAACGGTTTCAACGAGCAGCTCTGAATTTCGGTCATACAGTGTTTTCAAAACAACAAACGACTATTAAAGCAAAATATAATATTTTAACCAGACAGCATTAACTAGGCATTTCAGAAAAGAAGTCGGAGTATCTGCATGACAGTTGCACTTTTAAGTCTTGATCCAACGCTGTTTTCCAAAACAGGAGGACGAAAAATAGATAAAAATTAAAATTTAAACAATGATTGAAACAATACCAAAACTCGTCATAAAGTTTCTGTTTCAAATATTCTACAAGAAACGCTTTGAAATCAAGTTGAACACACAAAGTAATATGTGGATACTTAAACATTTGTTCGATCACTGATTAAGTTATGTCGCTTATTCCCACAAATTTAATAGTGTTCCTATATTGAAGAATGCAACATACTATAATGAATGTGACCAATCAATTAAGTATTTTGTTTGTAGTTTTCAACTTACGTCCTTTCAAAATAATAATCAACATAGAAACGTTTCCAAATCACGTATTTTCAGTAAGTGTTTGAATAAAGTTCGAAAGTCGAAAATTTCCATTTTATTTCAAACAAAAGCTGAGTTATTTTGTTATTCAGCTTTAGTACAACGAGTTGGTTTTAATCATAAACCATTAACTGTATTGCAGATCAAAGAAATTGAACTTAATGAAATTGATCTCGATCGTGGTTGGTGTCAGTTTATTGGAAAAAGCATAAGCAATGACGGGACACTAATACTTTTTAACTGCAAAACCACCGAATTTGATTTTGAAGGATTTAGTGCTCAACTCGGAGACAAACAAGTAATAACGACTTGAGATATGTTTAAAATACTATTGATAGATGATAACTATATGGAAACTCTATTAAAATATGAAGACTTTTTCAATAAAATTACATTGTTTGGTTATTACAAGGCCTTATTTGTTTTGAAGTAAAACTCAAATATTATTGATAAACATTTTCAAAAGTCTGTTTCAGTTTTTACATAATGTGTTATGATTTCTAAACAGTTTAAAGCATGAAATAAATGTCGTAAAACTAAACGGTTTTTATTTCGTTTAAAATCATTAATTTTGAGTAATTTAACAAGTAATTAGAATATTGTTGCCATGCAATGTGATCGAAGGATTAGATGCGTGTGATAGAGAGTGAACGTAATCGACACAGTGGCAATCGAAACCAACTCGCGCTATTCTGTTGTGTCTACTATAAAACACGTTTTCGATTTAGCTTCTGGTTAACGGTTTCAACGAGCAGCTCTGAATTTCGGTCATACAGTGTTTTCAAAACAACAAACGACTATTAAAGCAAAATATAATATTTTAACCAGACAGCATTAACTAGGCATTTCAGAAAAGAAGTCGGAGTATCTGCATGACAGTTGCACTTTTAAGTCTTGATCCAACGCTGTTTTCCAAAACAGGAGGACAAAAAATAGATAAAAATTAAAATTTAAACAATGATTGAAACAATACCAAAACTCGTCATAAAGTTTCTGTTTCAAATATTCTACAAGAAACGCTTTGAAATCAAGTTGAACACACAAAGTAATATGTGGATACTTAAACATTTGTTCGATCACTGATTAAGTTATGTCGCTTATTCCCAAAAATTTAATAGTGTTCCTATATTGAAGAATGCAACAGATTGTAATGAATGTGACCAATCAATTAAGTATTTTGTTTGTAGTTTTCAACTTACGTCCTTTCAAAATAATAATCAACATAGAAACGTTTCCAAATCACGTATTTTCAGTAAGTGTTTGAATAAAGTTCGAAAGTCGAAAATTTCCATTATATTTCAAACAAAAGCTGAGTTATTTTGTTATTCAGCTTTAGTACAACGAGTTGGTTTTAATCATAAACCATTAACTGTATTGCAGATCAAAGAAATTGTGCTTTATGACATTGATCTCGATCTTGGTTGGTGTCAGTTTATTGGAAAAAGCATAAGCAATGACGGGAAACTAATACTTGAGAATTGCAAAACCACCGAATTTGATTTTGAAGGATTTAGTGCTCAACTCGGAGACAAACAAGTAATAACGACTTGAGATATGTTTAAAATACTATTGATAGATGATAACTATATGGAAACTCTATTAAAATATGAAGACTTTTTCAATAAAATTACATTGTTTGGTTATTACAAGGCCTTATATGTTTTGAAGTAAAACTCAAATATTATTGATAAACATTTTCAAAAGTCTGTTTCAGTTTTTACATAATGTACTCGTATTATGATTTCTAAACAGTTTAAAGCATGAAATAAATGTCGTAAAACTAAACGGTTTTTATTTCGTTTAAAATCATTAATTTTGAGTAATTTAACAAGTAATTAGAATATTGCTGTCATGCAATGTGATCGAAGGATTAGATGCGTGTGATAGAGAGTGAACGTAATCGACACAGTGGCAATCGAAACCAACTCGCGCTATTCTGTTGTGTCTACTATAAAACACGTTTTCGATTTAGCTTCTGGTTAACGGTTTCAACGAGCAGCTCTGAATTTCGGTCATACAGTGTTTTCAAAACAACAAACGACTATTAAAGCAAAATATAATATTTTAACCAGACAGCATTAACTAGGCATTTCAGAAAAGAAGTCGGAGTATCTGCATGACAGTTGCACTTTTAAGTCTTGATCCAACGCTGTTTTCCAAAACAGGAGGACGAAAAATAGATAAAAATTAAAATTTAAACAATGATTGAAACAATACCAAAACTCGTCATAAAGTTTCTGTTTCAAATATTCTACAAGAAACGCTTTGAAATCAAGTTGAACACACAAAGTAATATGTGGATACTTAAACATTTGTTCGATCACTGATTAAGTTATGTCGCTTATTGCCACAAATTTAATAGTGTTCCTATATTGAAGAATGCAACATACTATAATGAATGTGACCAATCAATTAAGTATTTTGTTTGTAGTTTTCAACTTACGTCCTTTCAAAATAATAATCAACATAGAAACGTTTCCAAATCACGTATTTTCAGTAAGTGTTTGAATAAAGTTCGAAAGTCGAAAATTTCCATTTTATTTCAAACAAAAGCTGAGTTATTTTGTTATTCAGCTTTAGTACAACGAGTTGGTTTTAATCATAAACCATTAACTGTATTGCAGATCAAAGAAATTGAACTTAATGAAATTGATCTCGATCTTGGTTGGTGTCAGTTTATTGGAAAAAGCATAAGCAATGACGGGACACTAATACTTTTTAACTGCAAAACCACCGAATTTGATTTTGAAGGATTTAGTGCTCAACTCGGAGACAAACAAGTAATAACGACTTGAGATATGTTTAAAATACTATTGATAGATGATAACTATATGGAAACTCTATTAAAATATGAAGACTTTTTCAATAAAATTACATTGTTTGGTTATTACAAGGCCTTATTTGTTTTGAAGTAAAACTCAAATATTATTGATAAACATTTTCAAAAGTCTGTTTCAGTTTTTACATAATGTGTTATGATTTCTAAACAGTTTAAAGCATGAAATAAATGTCGTAAAACTAAACGGTTTTTATTTCGTTTAAAATCATTAATTTTGAGTAATTTAACAAGTAATTAGAATATTGTTGCCATGCAATGTGATCGAAGGATTAGATGCGTGTGATAGAGAGTGAACGTAATCGACACAGTGGCAATCGAAACCAACTCGCGCTATTCTGTTGTGTCTACTATAAAACACTTTTTCGATTTAGCTTCTGGTTAACGGTTTCAACGAGCAGCTCTGAATTTCGGTCATACAGTGTTTTCAAAACAACAAACGACTATTAAAGCAAAATATAATATTTTAACCAGACAGCATTAACTAGGCATTTCAGAAAAGAAGTCGGAGTATCTGCATGACAGTTGCACTTTTAAGTCTTGATCCAACGCTGTTTTCCAAAACAGGAGGACAAAAAATAGATAAAAATTAAAATTTAAACAATGATTGAAACAATACCAAAACTCGTCATAAAGTTTCTGTTTCAAATATTCTACAAGAAACGCTTTGAAATCAAGTTGAACACACAAAGTAATATGTGGATACTTAAACATTTGTTCGATCACTGATTAAGTTATGTCGCTTATTCCCAAAAATTTAATAGTGTTCCTATATTGAAGAATGCAACAAATTGTAATGAATGTGACCAATCAATTAAGTATTTTGTTTGTAGTTTTCAACTTACGTCCTTTCAAAATAATAATCAACATAGAAACGTTTCCAAATCACGTATTTTCAGTAAGTGTTTGAATAAAGTTCGAAAGTCGAAAATTTCCATTATATTTCAAACAAAAGCTGAGTTATTTTGTTATTCAGCTTTAGTACAACGAGTTGGTTTTAATCATAAACCATTAACTGTATTGCAGATCAAAGAAATTGTGCTTTATGACATTGATCTCGATCTTGGTTGGTGTCAGTTTATTGGAAAAAGCATAAGCAATGACGGGAAACTAATACTTGAGAATTGCAAAACCACCGAATTTGATTTTGAAGGATTTAGTGCTCAACTCGGAGACAAACAAGTAATAACGACTTGAGATATGTTTAAAATACTATTGATAGATGATAACTATATGGAAACTCTATTAAAATATGAAGACTTTTTCAATAAAATTACATTGTTTGGTTATTACAAGGCCTTATATGTTTTGAAGTAAAACTCAAATATTATTGATAAAATTTTCAAAAGTCTGTTTCAGTTTTTACATAATGTACTCGTATTATGATTTCTAAACAGTTTAAAGCATGAAATAAATGTCGTAAAACTAAACGGTTTTTATTTCGTTTAAAATCATTAATTTTGAGTAATTTAACAAGTAATTAGAATATTGCTGTCATGCAATGTGATCGAAGGATTAGATGCGTGTGATAGAGAGTGAACGTAATCGACACAGTGGCAATCGAAACCAACTCGCGCTATTCTGTTGTGTCTACTATAAAACACGTTTTCGATTTAGCTTCTGGTTAACGGTTTCAACGAGCAGCTCTGAATTTCGGTCATACAGTGTTTTCAAAACAACAAACGACTATTAAAGCAAAATATAATATTTTAACCAGACAGCATTAACTAGGCATTTCAGAAAAGAAGTCGGAGTATCTGCATGACAGTTGCACTTTTAAGTCTTGATCCAACGCTGTTTTCCAAAACAGGAGGACGAAAAATAGATAAAAATTAAAATTTAAACAATGATTGAAACAATACCAAAACTCGTCATAAAGTTTCTGTTTCAAATATTCTACAAGAAACGCTTTGAAATCAAGTTGAACACACAAAGTAATATGTGGATACTTAAACATTTGTTCGATCACTGATTAAGTTATGTCGCTTATTCCCAAAAATTTAATAGTGTTCCTATATTGAAGAATGCAACAAATTGTAATGAATGTGACCAATCAATTAAGTATTTTGTTTGTAGTTTTCAACTTACGTCCTTTCAAAATAATAATCAACATAGAAACGTTTCCAAATCACGTATTTTCAGTAAGTGTTTGAATAAAGTTCGAAAGTCGAAAATGGATTAACTGTATTGCAGATCAAAGAAATTGTGCTTTATGGCATTGATCTCGATCTTGGTTGGTGTCAGTTTATTGGAAAAAGCATAAGCAATGACGGGAAACTAATACTTTTTAACTGCAAAACCACCGAATTTGATTTTGAAGGATTTAGTGCTCAACTCGGAGACAAACAAGTAATAACGACTTGAGATATGTTTAAAATACTATTGATAGATGATAACTATATGGAAACTTTATTAAAATATGAAGACTTTTTCAATAAAATTACATTGTTTGGTTATTACAAGGCCTTATATGTTTTGAAGTAAAACTCAAATATTATTGATAAACATTTTCAAAAGTCTGTTTCAGTTTTTACATAATGTGTTATGATTTCTAAACAGTTTAAAGCATGAAATAAATGTCGTAAAACTAAACGGTTTTTATTTCGTTTAAAATCATTAATTTTGAGTAATTTAACAAGTAATTAGAATATTGTTGCCATGCAATGTGATCGAAGGATTAGATGCGTGTGATAGAGAGTGAACGTAATCGACACAGTGGCAATCGAAACCAACTCGCGCTATTCTGTTGTGTCTACGATAAAACACTTTTTCGATTTAGCTTCTGGTTAACGGTTTCAACGAGCAGCTCTGAATTTCGGTCATACAGTGTTTTCAAAACAACAAACGACTATTAAAGCAAAATATAATATTTTAACCAGACAGCATTAACTAGGCATTTCAGAAAAGAAGTCGGAGTATCTGCGTGACAGTTGCACTTTTAAGTCTTGATCCAACGCTGTTTTCCAAAACAGGAGGACGAAAAATAGATAAAAATTAAAATTTAAACAATGATTGAAACAATACCAAAACTCGTCATAAAGTTTCTGTTTCAAATATTCTACAAGAAACGCTTTGAAATCAAGTTGAACACACAAAGTAATATGTGGATACTTAAACATTTGTTTGACCACTAATTTGAATTATCTCGCTTATTCCCAAAAATATAATAGTGTTCCTATATTGAAGGATGCAACAAATTGTAATGAATGTGACCAATCAATTAAGTATTTTGTTTGTAGTTTTCAACTTACGTCCTTTCAAAATAATAATCGAAATAGAAACGTTTCCAAATCACGTATTTTCAGTAAGTGTTTGAATAAAGTTCGAAAGTCGAAAATTTTCATTTTATTTCAAACCAAGAACTTCTAAATCAAGGACATGCAGGCGCTAGTTTCAGATAATCTTAGCGAAGGCGACTGTTTTTTCTATTAATTTGCACAGCCGATAAAAGCTTATTGTTACATCATAGGGTAGACTTTGTGATCTACAATGCTAACTATGGTAGGTTCATTTACGAAAATTTAAATGTATGTTACCGAGGCAGTTTAATCCTAGTAAGGTGTACTCAAGTTTCATTATAATTAAAAAGAATAATAAGAAATACCGTTTAATGATTTTTAAAATTAAATAAGAACAGCATTAAAATTTATAGCAAATTGAGGAAAGTTAGGTGGAGTGTCAAAACTGGTTGGCATAGGGATAGGCGAGTGTTAGGTAATAGGTAGGCCTATTTAGGCCTGTTTAAGATAATAGGCTATTTTAGTGACCCGGCGACACCATTCTCAGGTTGGCCGGCAGATAAACGCATTGTTCTGATTGGTAATTGACTGTTTTTTAAGGGTTGTTACTTGTCAAATCAACGGCGTCGCTGAAAGTGGTCGTAAAATGTAGTCAGGTAGTGTTACTTCAAAGCTATCAAAATTTCAGAAAATTTAGGTGACCTCCTCAATCAATCATTGTTTTATTTTAAGTGTAAAACGCACAGTAAATACGAGCTTACATAAAGAAGATAAAGTTGAGTCGTAGGCCTAGGGCTCTAGGGCCTACTACTACTAGAAAAAGATATTCAACTGTCGAGGGCTCAACTTTTTCCCATCATTCTGAATAAATGACAAGTGAATTTTCCATGCATATTGACCACTTTTTACAATTTTTTCAAACTTACTCACACTAAGAAATCGGGTTCAAATGGAGAGTCGGCCGTGATGAAAATTTTTTTGTAGTTAAAGCTATCTCCTGACTTCCTAACCCTCACCCTAACTTACTGTATACCTTTACACCCACTATACCTTTACCTCCTAATCCTCACCCTTATAGGAGTGAGGGTTAGGAGGTCAAAGAATAGGTTAGATTTAACTACGCTGCGGTACTAAATTTTCATTACAACCGACATGGAAAATTTTCATCACGGACGACTCTCCATTTCAGAAATCGCGTTGTTAAATAACTTTAGAAACAAAACAATCCATAAAATTGTTTTAAATGATATACTTTGTAATGTCAAAAAACAAAAGGTTTCTACCGGTTTTTTACCGGCCGGTCAGACCGGTCAAGGTTTGTGAGTAATATTGATAATTATTTTTCTCTTTTTTCGAAGAGCATTAATTTACGTAATTATGCCGAATAAATGTGGAATTGTGAATTGTAGAGGAAACTACGACCTTTTATCAAAACGTAGAATATTCAAACTGCCCAGGCTTGATCCTGAGAGGCAGAGGTGGCTGGCTGTGATTCCTCCTCGCAAAGACTTTAATGTTGCAAATGCTAAATCTTTTTTTATTTGTGAGAAGCATTGGCCACAAAATCCTCCAATGAAGAAACTGCCAGGTGGAACAACAAGACCAGCTGTTGCACCTAGCATTTTTGATGTACCTGCTTCATGTCTGCCGACCCCCCAAATCCCTCCTCGCCCTGCAAAGCAAGTAGACAAACAACTTGACGTTTTTATGGCCAGAGACAGGATCAAGTCGTTCAGTGAATTTCTACCTGACAAGAAACTTCACAAGGAATATAACAATGTTGTGATTACCCGAAGATCTGACAAGTGTGCTTTCCTTTTTATTTCGTCTGACTTTCGTGAATGCGAAATGACTGTTCTGGTTGAAAACAAGTCAACGCTATGTTCTCCTCTTACGTGTTTTGCATACAAGAGTGGAATTCGCGTACCCCTAGGAACTATATTGAACCCCAATAATGGCCTCATTTCCTATTCACAGTTTTATGCTGTTGTGCATACTTGCTTTAACTATAAAATTCCTCTGGATAAAGTGTTGAAGAAAGTAGTTACTGTGCTTCAGGCTCAAGAAACTGAAGACAAAAAAAAAGGCAAAAAAATCGATTTTATTATCAATAATTTGAAGCTTCTAGTCAACAAAAATTTTATTGTAAAAGACTACTGCTTTGCTGTGGGATCTTTTCCACACTGCAATTATGAAGTACTCCGTGAGTATCTAGTTTTGCCAAGTAGAAGAAAATTGCAAGCTGTCGTCTCTTCAGTGAATGTGAAGGACATTTTATCAAAGACGTTTGCCAAACTTCAAAAGCCTCAACAGAAAAATGTAGTTCTCTTAGTTGACGAGATGAAGATTCGGCCAACAGTAGCCTTCTCCGGAGGAGTCCTCAGTGGCATGGCCAAGAATGACCACAACGCAAAAGCCACTTCAATGCTTTGCGTCATGTCCAAGTGTCTTCATCGAGGCCCCAGCATCATGGTATCTGTTACACCTGTCCATAAATTAACAGCTTCTTTTCAATTTGAGGTGGTGAAGCAGGCTGCCATGGTTGTAGAACAGGCTGGAGGCACTGTTCTGGGTCCATCACAGACAACCACAAGATCAACCAGCTTTACTGCAAGATGTTTGATCGTCCATCAGAGTCGGATTACCCTGCCACTGCTACTCATCCTTTAGATAACACACGGAGTTGGTACCTACTGTTTGACACAGTGCATCTATTGAAGTGCATAAGAAACAACTGGATATCAGGTGAGTCTACACTATTTTTGATTTGCTGTATGTAACATTTTAATACAAATTTTGAAAAAAAGCTTGAAAGAAAATTATTTTATTTTAAATGAAAATCTTTGATTATAACTGGAACTTAATTGATGAATAAAAAGAATAACAATTCCGTGATTTTTTTATTTAATTTTTAATTGTGTTGGTATTCATGCATTGGACTGCGTTTTGCTGTATTTCGACATTTCTGTTTGTGAGAGTTTTTTTGCGCAATAAGTAGATTTGTCAATTTTGATTGCTCTTAATAAGAAATTTAAATATTATTATCTATGCAAAGACTTCGTATCTATTATAAAAATATGATTTGCAAAAAAATTTAAGTACCAACAGCGAACAATTATTACTCGTGATTTTACTTAAAATAGCCTAAGAAAAAGCACTTACAAAATAATTATATCTTCATGTAGTTCTTACGTGAAAAAGTTTTGTTTAATCAGTGACAGAAAAAAAAAATGAAATGAATACTGCAGCACCACAACAAAAAATGCCAGCATGAGATGATTTTACTGTTTGTTCCTTTTGTTTCAGAGGCTTGCCAAAAGATGACTTTCGACAACCAAGTCACTGGTTCCTTCAACGACGTCAGAAAGCTATACGATGCTGAGAAGGCAAACCTTTTGAAAACATCTCCCCTGACAGATGCTGCTGTTCGACCTTCAAAACTTCAACTGCAGAATGTCCAGCACGTGCTGAAAGTTTTCAACGACAAAGTTGAAGCTGCCCTCAGGCTCCAGAAGTGTGGCGACACAGCCGACTTTATTCAATTTGTGCTTAATTGGTGGAATGTTGTGAATGTGTCATCAAAACATCAAGAAGTGAGGCTAAATGATCCCCACCGGCATGTTCAGGACCACACCACTACCAACTTGTCCGATTATCTACAGATTTTCCAGAAAGCCCCTTCTGGGCACGGAAAAGGCAGAAAGCAGTGTGTAACCCATGACACTAAGAAAGCACTTGTGCAGACCATGCAAGGCCTGACTTCCATTTGTGCACACCTCCTGACCCATGCTGGCTTCCAGTATGTACTTCTTCGTGAGCTGCAGAGTGACAGGATAGAGGGTGAATTTTCTGTGTACAGGCAATCGACTGGTGCAAATGCTTTTATGACTTCTGGGGATGTCTTGACTGCCTGCAAAAAACGCCTGGCTAGACATGCCGCTTCTTATCTGGAGACCTTGGACGTAAATGGGGAAACCATGGCTCACACGTGTGTTACTAGTGCCATCGATGCTGAGGACGCCACTTTCATTGAGGACTGCACTGAGCCTTCACTCTCTATCCATGAGGAAAGCAGTGCAGCCTATGTGGCAGGGTGGCTGGAGAAAAAGTGTGAGGAACACCTGATCTTCAATGAGGAGGATGAACTAGTCTCAACAGAAGTCAGTGCCTTTATCTCCGAAGTTTCACGAGGCTCCCTGAAAATCCCCCACCAAACCACTTTTGACCTTGTGCGATGTGGACTTGCCTTTATCACCAAAGCCAGACACAGGGCCTGCTGCTGCAGGAGACTCATGATGATTCTGCAAGTGATGGAGGACTACAATAACCTGAACACTAGTGACAAGCTCAGACGACACGTGGCAAATGTACTTTTGAAAGGTCTGCATAACTTGGAAAAGGATCAGCAAAAGAACGCCGTCCTCCTCCAGACATCAATCAAGAAAGCGCGCTTGTCCGATTAAGTTTATTAGCAATTGAAAAGTTTTTTTTATTTCTTATAACTGTAATTTTTATGTGTGAAAGTTTTTATGTCATATTAAATATTTATGTCTATTTAGCGCTGTATATGGCAGGTTTCAGGTATTTCACTCAAGGGTAGTTCTGTGGGCATGGTATCACATATTTGGGTATTTATCCCTCAATATGCGTTTAAACGTTTTAATGCTTTTGTCTGAAGCAATTACGGACCAATCATTAATTGATTTCAGTAATACATTAGCACTTATACAGTAAAGATGATCGCCTTCGCTAGCAAAGTCTGGACATAGACAATGCATGTCCTTGATTTAGAAGTTCTTGTTTCAAACAAAAGCTGAGTTATTTTGTTATTCAGCTTTAGTACAACGAGTTGGTTTTAATCATAAACCATTAACTGTATTGCAGATCAAAGAAATTGAACTTAATGAAATTGATCTCGATCGTGGTTGGTGTCAGTTTATTGGAAAAAGCATAAGCAATGACGGGACACTAATACTTTTTAACTGCAAAACCACCGAATTTGATTTTGAAGGATTTAGTGCTCAACTCGGAGACAAACAAGTAATAACGACTTGAGATATGTTTAAAATACTATTGATAGATGATAACTATATGGAAACTCTATTAAAATATGAAGACTTTTTCAATAAAATTACATTGTTTGGTTATTACAAGGCCTTATATGTTTTGAAGTAAAACTCAAATATTATTGATAAACATTTTCAAAAGTCTGTTTCAGTTTTTATATAATGTGTTATGATTTCTAAACAGTTTAAAGCATGAAATAAATGTCGTAAAACTAAACGGTTTTTATTTCGTTTAAAATCATTAATTTTGAGTAATTTAACAAGTAATTAGAATATTGTTGCCATGCAATGTGATCGAAGGATTAGATGCGTGTGATAGAGAGTGAACGTAATCGACACAGTGGCAATCGAAACCAACTCGCGCTATTCTGTTGTGTCTACTATAAAACACGTTTTCGATTTAGCTTCTGGTTAACGGTTTCAACGAGCAGCTCTGAATTTCGGTCATACAGTGTTTTCAAAACAACAAACGACTATTAAAGCAAAATATAATATTTTAACCAGACAGCATTAACTAGGCATTTCAGAAAAGAAGTCGGAGTATCTGCATGACAGTTGCACTTTTAAGTCTTGATCCAACGCTGTTTTCCAAAACAGGAGGACGAAAAATAGATAAAAATTAAAATTTAAACAATGATTGAAACAATACCAAAACTCGTCATAAAGTTTCTGTTTCAAATATTCTACAAGAAACGCTTTGAAATCAAGTTGAACACACAAAGTAATATGTGGATACTTAAACATTTGTTCGATCACTGATTGAGTTATGTCGCTTATTCCCACAAATTTAATAGTGTTCCTATATTGAAGAATGCAACATACTATAATGAATGTGACCAATCAATTAAGTATTTTGTTTGTAGTTTTCAACTTACGTCCTTTCAAAATAATAATCAACATAGAAACGTTTCCAAATCACGTATTTTCAGTAAGTGTTTGAATAAAGTTCGAAAGTCGAAAATTTCCATTTTATTTCAAACAAAAGCTGAGTTATTTTGTTATTCAGCTTTAGTACAACGAGTTTTTTTTTAATCATAAACCATTAACTGTATTGCAGATCAAAGAAATTGAACTTTATGACATTGATCTCGATCTTGGTTGGTGTCAGTTTATTGGAAAAAGCATAAGCAATGACGGGAAACTAATACTTGAGAATTGCAAAACCACCGAATTTGATTTTGAAGGATTTAGTGCTCAACTCGGAGACAAACAAGTAATAACGACTTGAGATATGTTTAAAATACTATTGATAGATGATAACTATATGGAAACTCTATTAAAATATGAAGACTTTTTCAATAAAATTACATTGTTTGGTTATTACAAGGCCTTATATGTTTTGAAGTAAAACTCAAATATTATTGATAAAATTTTCAAAAGTCTGTTTCAGTTTTTACATAATGTGTTATGATTTCTAAACAGTTTAAAGCATGAAATAAATGTCGTAAAACTAAACGGTTTTTATTTCGTTTAAAATCATTAATTTTGAGTAATTTAACAAGTAATTAGAATATTGTTGCCATGCAATGTGATCGAAGGATTAGATGCGTGTGATAGAGAGTGAACGTAATCGACACAGTGGCGTTCGAAACCAACTCGCGCTATTCTGTTGTGTCTACGATAAAACACTTTTTCGATTTAGCTTCTGGTTAACGGTTTCAACGAGCAGCTCTGAATTTCGCTCATACAGTATTTTCAAAACAACAAAATTAGAATTAATATGTAATATTTTAATCAGACATCAATAACTCAGCTTATCCGTAAGCAAGTCGGAGTAATTGCTTAAAGTTACTCGATGTACTAGCATAATGGCCCCAACTGTTTTTTGTACATCAGAAGAGAAAATGCACAAGGATTTTTAACCAAATAAGTAATTAAAACTATACGAAATTGTCATGAATTTTATTTGTAACATCACTTCATTTTTTTTTCTTTGTATTGTTAATCTCGATTCTTGTTTATTAATTATGTCAAAAAAATTATAAATAATAAAAAAATCACGAAACGGTTGAAGCAGTACAATGTCAGACGTTGACAATGTAGAAGTTAACTAAAAGTGTGTAAATACAATACTGTAGAAAGAATGGTCACAACACTTTGATTAGGTAAACTATACTGAGAAGAGAAAAAATGAAAAGAAGAAAGGATATATATACATAGAATATCATAAAGGAAACAGTCAAACAAATTAAAGATTGTTAAGTTGTGTATGAATAAATTGCGTAATGACGATTGTGGCACAGTTAGTCTAGAATGGAAATTTAGTTCAAATGATTAAGGTGAGTAAAAAAAATACTCGTAAAAGAAAACTTCACCAAATCTGAAAGCATTTTCTAATGCATTTGGTGAATATATAAAAGTATAATATACAAATATTAAAGGAATTCCAAGTCAAATATTAAGCCAACACTTTACCAGTGACCTACCATGAAGCTTGTGGTTGGTGAGGCAATACTTTTTCAAAACGATGTTAGTTTTCATTTTATTGCTTGCCAAGACTAACAAGCAGGAGAAAATACCGTAAAGTTTCTTTTCCAAGAACACAACAAAATGGTGCGAGTAGGTTTTGAACGGAAACCATGTCAACCACCAGCACGGCGCTTCAATCACTCGACTACGTTGCCGATGAAAATATGTTCCCTTTATAAAAAACTTGCAAGATTTTTCAGTTTTCTTAGGCGTTTCAGTTGGTTCACTGTAATTTTATCGCCGTAAATTCATCGCGGTAATTCCATCGCGGTAATTTTATCGTTTAGTAATTACATCTCATACATTTTCACCGCAATGTAACTACATTGCAACATATTACATCGTCAGTAATATCATCGCCAGGGTTCTATTTTATTCATTTAACTAGTTATTTTTTTAAATTCAATCAATGCCAAAAAAAAAGCAAAATAAAATAAACACAATTTTAAAAACAAAAAACCTGAGAGACGGTATTCATTTTTTTAAAACGACAAGTTATGAGCGATTCCTTTTAGATAATCCAGTAGTTCGCGATTTTCAAAATCGTTGATTATAGTTTGAATTCTTAATGCTGTGGCTGCAATCATACGCATTTTTAATGCAATCCAGCATCACTCTTGTATAACTGTTGCAGACCATTTGATTGTATAAATCGAAATAAGCATTGTGAGAAATGAAAAAAGCAACCTTGTTGATCTGAATCCGGAAAAACTGCTCTGAAAACATTAATGGCTGCACGTTCAAAATCAGTCATAATTGTCCTTGGTGATAAGGTTGGCCCTAAAGCTTTTAGTTCTGAAAAAAGCTTATTGTAACGCTCCTCAGTTTTGTTGCCCATTAAAGTGTAAACAAGAAGCAAAACATCCCCATTCACGATGCCATGTATTGAGTATAGTTAATTGAATAAAGGCGGTGCTGTTTTAAAGGTCCCATCTGCATACTAATTGCTTGTATTGGACAATAGCTGAAGATTTCTCAAAGTCAAAAATATAATAATTCTGTCTGATCCATCATCACTGTCAAAAAGAAGAAATGACTTGTTTGAATGTGTTATCCTATATTTAGAGGGAATGCTTAATTCCAGTAAAGACACTGGATTTGCAGGAACTTGTGCTACGACATTTCTTGCATTTCGTATATTCCTTTTTAAGTTCTAAGGTGTTGTTAGCTGATCTGTAACTGCTTGGGATACACTTACGTACGCTTGCGTTACGATACAATGTGTCATTTCTTGAGTTGTGATCGCTTTTTCTTTAGTTACGTTGATTACTTTGGCAGCTTCAACACGAGCAATATCTCCTGCATGATTGTGTTCTCCCAGTCGTTTTATAATGGATTCGTTATTTGTATGCACTCTTGCATGGCACTTTCTTGTATAAAATTGATCGCATTTCCAAATAGTTTTTTCGCCACTTGTTTTCTCTTTCACGAATAGATGACTATTGTCAATTAATTTTTTCTTATTCCGCGTGCTTACAACGTACTGCAGAGGCATCTTGAAGTGTTTAGTCGGAGTTATTTTCAAATGTCTTTTACTCAGTAGACAAACTGCTAACCTTTACTTTTGACTTTAACTTTTTTATAAGTCTGAGTTATTTTCAAATGTCTTTTACTCAGTAGACAAACTGCTAACCTTTACTTTTGACTTTAATTTTTTTATATTGGAAAAATCAACAAATTAGCCAGTTCTATCACATGACAGCTAAAGACAGAGAAGAGAGAGTTAATATCACATGACAGCTAAAGACAGAGGAGGAAGAGTTTATATCACATGACAGCTAAAGACAGAGGAGAGAGAGTTTATCTCTCACTGCCTTTCTGTCTTTCTGTCCCTTTCTTCCTTTCTGTCTGTCACTTAGCCAGTTCTATCACATGACAACTTTTGACTTTAACTTTTTTATATTGGAAAAGTCAACAAGTTAGCCAGCTCTATCACATGACAGCTAAAGACAGAGAAGAGAGAGTTTATCTCTCACTGCCTTTCTGTCTGTCTGTCCCTTTTAAAAAATCGCGACGATGATATTACTGACGAAGTAATATGTTGCGATGTACTTATATTGCGGTGAAAATATATGAGATGTAATTACCAAACGATAAAATTACTGCGATGGAATTACCGCGATGAATTTACGGCGATGAAATTACCGGATACGGTTTCAGTTTCTATAGATATCTTTAGGAGGTTGACGAAAAAACGTTTGATTGTGCGTTGACCCATGGCCTAACAACGATGTAAAAAAAATTTGGTGTTTTCTAATAAATTTTTTTCAGTGAAGTGATAAACAGCGTCGCAGCATAAAAAAATCAAAATCATGGAAAGAGGACTGAAAAGTATTTCTTTAATTGGAAAGATGAGACTTTAATTCTCATGCATACTTATTTGGAGACAAATAATATTTTTGAAGTTGGCAAACATATACATCGTTAAAAATGTGTAATTAAAACTGAACTCCTTCCCGAATTTTTTTAAACTCTTTTTAAATGAGGCGTGTCTTTTGTTAGGAATTGCTGGCTTAAATTAACTCAAAACAAGTCTCCGATAATAGTTCAAAGATACAGCTGAACAGTCTACATTTTCAAACTAAAAATTGAAAGGGCTATTGTTCTTCACAATGGCAATTGTTTCATTAGTTTCAATTTTCTTCACAAGAAAAAGTATAATATTTTGCAATTAGTTTTTGCAACTCAAGGTAAGGGATAGTTTATGAATTAGTTTCAGTTAAAAATGTATGTTATATATATAACAATGCTGCCAAAAATTAAACTGAGTCATAAATATACCAAAATTAAGTTGAAAGCTTAATTTTGAACAATTTTTAAGCTTAGATATTAAATCATTTTTCATAACTATTAATAATATTTACAATAAATTTATCGCTTGGCAGTTGCGCAATGCTAGGTCTGTTTTTGTCTATTTTTGTCTATGGAGAAGAGTCTTCAACGAATCAATCCGAACTTCGTTCAAGACAACTGTATAAAACAGCGGTTTCCAAACTGGGCGCCGGGGCGCCCTAGTGCGCCGCGAGACCTTGCCAGGGGCGCTGCAAAAACACGTGAAAGTTGTTGTATTTACTGCTTTCCTCACAAAAATTACAATGTGAAAATTGTTAGCAGTTTTTTACAATTTTACAGTGTGTGGTAAGCAGCAGTTGTGTGGAACCGCTTGTTAGTTGTTAGTTGTCAGTTACAACGACGTATCTAGAAAACCACGCAAATTTTTTGGTCGTAAGTTATCAGAAATGAATAAGCTGTCGGTCGTATTTTCAAATTTTTTTGCAAACACCAGTCAAAGTACAGCTTACGTCTTTTAAAGTTGCGTACAGAATCGCGAAATGTGAATAACTTCATACCACTGCGGAAGAACTTGTGCTTCCTGCTGCTCTTGACTTAGTATCGACAATGATTGGAGAATCAGCTGCTCAAAAACTAAAAGCTGTTCCACTCTCAAACAATACCATTAGTAGGAGGATCGATAAAATTTCGGATGATATTATTTCGGAGGAGCATCAGCTATTAGCAAAAATGCGTGAAAAGGAGTTCAGCTTACAGTTAGATGAGGCAACAACCAGTACCAGTAATAAAGATGCTTATTTGATTTGCTAAGTACGCTTTATCGATAACGACGACAATATCATTGAAGATTTGCTCTTTTGTAAACCCATTTTAACAAATTGTAGAGCGCATGAATTGTTTGCAATACTGAACAATTTTTTTCAGGAAAATAATCTCCAGTGGAAATATTGCGTTGGTTTATGCACTGATGGTGCCCAAGCTATGTCTGGCCGCTTTTGGTGGGCTGCGAACGTTAGTGCAGGGCATTGCCGTTAACGCAAACTGGACTCACTGCTTAATACAACGTGAGGCGCTGGTTTCGCAACAGCTCAGTGGTGACCTTAATGGAGTGCTTAAAGCTGTTGTCAAAACTGTGAACTTCATTAAAGCAAAGCCGCTTAAAGCTCGGCTTTTCCAACGTCTTTGCGATGAATTAGGAGCAGAGCACAACAATTTATTGTTTTATTGTAATGCAAAGTGGCTTTCCAAAGGTAAGGTTCTTCAGCGTGTGTACGAATCGAGAACGAAATCTCTATATTTTTAAAAAAAGAAAACCATGCACTTGCTACTATCTTTGAGGATGAAGTTTTCCTGACTCAGTTGGCGTATCTTTGCGATATTTGTTTAAAATTAAATCAATTAAACATTTCCCTCCAAGAAAAAGAAACTCACCTTCTACAACTCCATGACAAAATTACAGCCTTTAAAAGAAAACTACAGTTGTGACAAACTGATCTGCTGTTAAATAACGAGCAATGTGATAACTTTCCACTTTTAAAATCCCATTTAAACTCGCAATTTGGCAATCTCTCCCTGCAGAATACCGATGAGTGTGATATAAAGACTGTGATGTGTTCGCATTTGAATGCTCTAATCTCGAATTTTGAAAAATATTTTTCTGAAGAAATGGAGAAGCACAATTGGATAAGAAATCCTTTTGTTGATAATGCAAATGCCTCTCAGGGGATTACAACTCTGGAAGCTGAACAATTTATCGATCTTTCTTCTGACCTCACTTTGAAAAGCTTCAATTTACTCATTTCATTCTGGGTTAAGGCTCGATCTGATGCCACTTGTAGGCTTTAAAGCTCTCCGTGTTCTTGTGCCATTTGCAACGTCATACTTGTGTGCAGCCGGTTTTTCTGCGGTAGCAGTAATCAAGTCGAAATATCGCAATAAGATTGACATTGAACGCGACATGTGTGTCGCAATATCAAACATTGCACCGCGGTTTAATAAAATTTGCATAGAGCAACAAGCTCACTGCTCACATTAAATGTTTTTAAGTATTTTGCAAATAATGCTGACATTTTTGTGCATTTTCAATAATGAACATGATTTATATACAATTTCTTGGTAAAACTTAAAATT